>JAGFPH010000245.1:431317-446104 GCA_018207615.1 Philaenus spumarius | reverse complement strand
TTTTAATTTATACTGAACATGATATACATTAAGAAAAAATATAATAACAATACACTAATTATCACACACATACCCTACGTTTAATAATCAAACACGTTTCAACGACAAAGTTGTTTTAAATAATTCCTTCTCACTCGTCAAGGTCAAAGTTTATTAATGATAAACATTGCTTTACGTAAAATGGTTGTTTGAACCAGTTAAATGTAGTCAAAATAAAGCACTGTTACTGTAGGCTAAAATTTTCATATAACTGAAAAGGTTAAACTTTGCCCTCAACTCTTGATGAGTTTTTAAAATCACAGTTTTTTTTATTATAAGACATAATAATAATGATTACACAACGTGAACTTAGCTATATGAAAACAATGTCCTCATGCTGTATCAACTATATGAAATACATGGTAATTTTGGTAAAGTTATATACAGTAGGTTTACTAGCTGCCCGATCCGGCTTTTCACGGATAGACAAATCAAAGTTAAATGTAAATTAAAAAAAAAAATATCAATAAATATATTACGCTATGTATTTTTTATGGGGGTTTTTAGTAACTTTGACTCCCCTAAAATTTCGAATTTTTGAAAACCTTTCTTAGCGAGCACCTAGGGCCCCAGAGGAAGATACCTACCAAATTTCATTCCAATCCGTTCGGTGTTTTTTTTTTTTTTTTTTTAGTAACTTTGATCCCCCTAAACCCCCTTAAAATATGTGTTTGAAAACCTTTCTTAGCGAGCACCTACGGCCCTAGAGGAAGCTACATACCAAATGTCATTCCAATCCGTTCTATGGTTTTTGAGATTTCGTGATGAGTCAGTGAGTGGTATTTGGTTTATATATATATATAGATTTAAAAAATGTTAGGTTCATTTTTTAGTTTTAATTAATATAAATAATTGGGATCTCGCTACAATAGTAATTATTAACAGTTTGAAATGTACTTAAATACAACTAAAATACCGAATGCAATAGGTATGGCAATGTTAAAATGCATTGAAAGAGAAATTATTATGAAATGATAAAATGCTGGTTACCTGGTTTGCGTTTAAATTGGCCCATGTGTTGAAATTAAGCGCTTAGGCCACATTGTATAGTGAAAAAAGTATGTCACGTGTTCTAGACTTTCGAGTGAATGCAGTCTTGATCTGTTACTTGGAGAATTTACTAAAGTTTAATCAGCTGTTATCATGGCGCTAAAAGCGTTTTAAAGAAATTTTGAATTTTGATAGAGATAGACATTGGTAAGAATTTCTACCTATATAATGTATTAATTATTATTTATTTCTGTTACTTTAGCTGATTTCCGACTAAAATGTGTACTTCTCTTTAATAGGTCGTAACAATACTTTCATAATGTTTATAGGATATAATTGATTTCCATATTTATTTACCATATAGAAACACATGGCATTAATAATTCGTAATAAATGTTTTGATGTAGAAATTAAAAATGTTGTACTATGCTATGTTCATAGTCGACATCAAAATGTACAGAAAAAATATCGAGTCATAATTAAAAGTAAACATCAAAGATTTACTATAAAAATGTAACTAGCACCTATATATCATACATACTTATATTCAAACAATTTAAAAATTGCCACAATATAAAAGGAATAACACATTCTTATTTTAATGAGTTTTAACCACTATAGAGTTGAACCATTAAAAAGTTTATCGCTATCTCAAGTGACATATGGGCTGTAATGTACATGCCATGTTTATAAATATAACTAAACGTTAAAACATTTTTTAATAATATTCGTATTATTATAGACCATCGATTAACATAATATTTTCTGTGCATTTGTGTTCACCAGTTATTAATGCAATTTGGGAACTTATTGAATTGGATATCGCATTAACGAAGTGCATACTCTATTCACAGGATTTAATTTTCTTTTTGTTTTTAATATTAAACCGCCTTCTCCACCCACACAATTTTTTACATTGATAAATATTTTGCTAACTAAAAAAATTAACAACTAATATTCTGAACAACTAAAATAATTTCAATTTGAATAATTTTATTCAAAATGTACAGGACGAGTTTGAACAAAATAAACAAAGATACATAAACCGACGAATTGACAAACGTTTACTTTACTTAGCTTCTAAAAAGTGCTAATTTTTGTTAGTAACAGACTGATATTACAACCGATAGTTTGATTAAGTTCATTTTATTAAATAATATCGGTTGTATGCTCGAACCCGGCCTCTAAATGTTATGAAATTCTATCCTGCCCAGAGGCACGTACCAACATGGAATATAAATCAACTGATCGCGCGCGCTCGGGCAATTACCAACCCTTTATATCACGACCATGTTTGATCCACAGGGAACGTTGCTGAAATCTAGCTGAGTCTACATCATAAGTAACGTTCATTCGAGTCCTACTGTAGATAGAAATCTCAGATTGTGAAAATGGGTTGCAAGTTGAACAAATTGCTATATTATACATTACTGTCATATTTGAAAATATTATATAGTCTTTCTAGCTATATACTATCTATACTATTTTAAAATGATAATATTTTTCAGGCTATTTATTTGCGACTTAAAATACTGATGTTTTAAGCATTGTCTTCTGTGTAAACTGAGGTATGCTTTGTAAATTTTTCATGTTCGGGTGTTTTTGTAGCTTTCTCTAGCTAAACCGTTAAACATATACAACAAAGTATTCTGAAATAAAAACTAAACAGTAAAAAACACAATGATTACCTGAAAATTGGCAAATACTTGAAGATGAGATTACGTTCTCGAATCGTCGTAAATAGGATACACTAAACTTAACGAAGTCACACGGTGGATTAAATAACAGGCAAAGTATTATATTAATTCCTATACCTCATTTCTATAAGAAGTGACTTGTATACCAAAAATCATGAAATTGAATCTATTAAATACAGTTTCAGTACCATTCAAAGGTAACATAGTAAATTTTTAAAGCTGTCTAGTATTCGTTTTTACTTATAACTTGTATTGAATACTGAGTGAAGTTAAAGGGTTCCATATTGATGCCATCCTCCTAATACTTTAATAATTGTCTTTCATAATAAACTAGATCATACAACCATCATTATAGAAACAACTATCATTTGATGGATCAATTTCAAATTACTCCAAGCAATTTTGAAAACAGACTGTTTAAACCTTTAATTTTTAACAGCATTGGGAGACGATGCCACGTTTATATTTAATGACTTTGGGATTTCTACTCCGAAGTAAGGAGTCCGTTTGTAACACAATTCAGTTCATAAATTATTGCGCACACTCCTTCCGGCGATGCGACGTCCCTTCCCCTCTCCTTGGAGCGTGATTCTCTCCCAGTTCTCGATAATGTGCTCAATAAATTATGTTTTCGTTTTTAAACTCAGCTTCTCGCCCATTCACATTTTATGTGTATATATTTTGTGAAACTCCCTATTTAGTTTTGAAATATTATTTATCATTATCAGTGAAAACCAGAACGATAAACTATTTGCCTTTTCCCCACTATAATAAACACTTTGTTGTTAGTTCTTTACTTTATTTTCATACAATTTATGATGAAAGTATGTTACCAGATTTGAAACGTTGGTGATTGTAGTCAACAATTATTTTTAATTAAAATTTATTCTTAAATAAGTGTATTGATTTGCTCGATTTGACTATTTGTATTTCAAAGCCACAATTAATTCTAACATCTAAATAATAAATGAAAATCTATCTTCCAAATGCTATAGGATACTTTCTTTATTATTTTATTTTTTATTTAAATAACACTCATTAAGTTATACAAATATAAGAAAATTATTTATTTATTACAAATTTGTACATACAACTTGACGTATAGTTTTAATTTAATTATAAAATTTAATTTAGGAAATTAGTGTATGTTTTTGTAAGATGTGTTTAAATAATCAAAAAGGCAATCATTCGATTTTGTAATTGAAAAAGAGTATTAGAGTTTAGTCGTAAAGTTATTATCGTTTGTATATTACACATAGTATATTTAAAACTATGTCTATACTGTAATGTATATCTCAATACATTGTAACTCCTAAATAAAACAATTTAAATTTTACATGTGATTCATTTTACGATTCAGAAAAGAGCCACTGACAATATCGGGTTTGACCTTATCACATCCTAGCGTTAGATAGTTAACTTTGTAATCAATTCTTCTATCGTCGTTCCCTAATTGTTTGTCTCAAACTAATAACAGAAGAGAATTGCCTAAACATATCTTATGTACTTAAGTAAGTGTACAGAAAGGCAAGAAAATAATAATTACATAATAAAATACAATACTTTTTATATTCCGTCAGTGAACCTCTTAGTTTAAAACTTGTTTAAAGTTTTTGACTCGTTTCGAGATATTTTTCTCATCATCAGAGAGTCCCTCTATGCACGGAGGTTTTCAAAACGTTAAATACATATAAAAACACATAACACACGACACATTTAAAAAACACAGTATGCAGCCGAGCATCTTACGACTCCCGGGTATCGACTGGTTGTGCGTTATCAAACAGAACACGAAATAAAACTACAATATTCCGTGGGCATTCTGAATTGCTATTGCTACGTCATAAAAGGTGCTCGAATCAAAGTTTAGTTGGTCGTTTAATAATCGGTGTTCATTATTTGAGTTTAATATTTTAAAAGCCTTGTAGTTTTCAAATTCTTCTACGGCGATCATAAATTTGCGTTTATTGGTTTGCATATTAGTGGAAGGACGATTATATTGGGATTTTTGATTAGTTGAAATTAATGCACATTAATGTCTTCCTGTATAGCCTGGGCATAGCTGCTTATTTTTTAACATTGCGGAATTATGCTGTACGAGAACTAAAGTGTAATTGACTCTCTTTGTGTAAAATGAATTATACAAATATATATATACGATCAAAATATCAATATTAGTATTACATTATATACATAATAATATAGTCTGTACTATTGTAAAATAATACATCTTAACGAATCAACTTTAGAGGTGTTATTACATCAAATTTGCCAGACGTAAGTATATCATTTCATTCTATAAACTAATCCATTTTATATACTTTGCGTTCTAGTAACACAGTGGAACGTTAGCCGTTCATTGGAAGTTCGTTTGAGTGTTTTTTTAAACTTACTGCAACTGCCATTTTTATATGTATTTATTTTAAACAGTTTGACTTGCTTATTTTTGTAATTCAAACAAAATATTTTAAATTTACGTAAAGACTAGCTATTTATTAGTCAATTATCCCACGAAAACTTAAATACATATCCATATTGGAACAATTATAAGAAACTGTACTCTTGTAATACAAATGTATTCCATACAGTAATTGCAGCAATATTTTGTCTAGTGCAGTTATTCCTGACGGACCCTACATTACAAAACCTATCACTCTTTGAAAAACAACTCCTTTAATTTGAAAAAGAATGTAGACACTGCATATTTGAATTATTTTTCTTTATATAAATCCGGCGTGTATCTATCTATCTATCTACTCTTATATAATTCAGTTTAAAAAATCTTCAGACAGAAAAATCTACAGTTCTACTGGACCGATTTTATTAATTACTAAGTCGTTGGAAAGCTCTCTCCCTGAAGATTTGCAAATAGTTATGAAAATTGGTTTTTGTTAGGATTTATGGTAAAAAATTTAAAAAAACATGTTTTCCATAAGAAATACATTGAAAACAGGTTTTTTTCACATCTTTTATTCAGAGACAAGTTTTGACTGCCTTTATTGAGTATTTCAAGAAATGCATAATAGTAATTTGTAGGAAATTTTATTCTCTTTCAGAATATCACCTTCCACTTTGGTGGATTTCCTCATCATTTTAAAATTATTTACAAAAAAGGTAAGCAACCTCCAAATTTACAGTGGTGAGAAAATACTGAGATATTGATATTTTTATAAAACTTTGTACAACTAAATCTACAGTACTACTAGTCCGATTTTATTAATTAATGGGTCGTTGGCAAGCTTCATCGATGTAGATTTGCAAATAATTATGAAAGATTGTTTTTTTAAGATTTATGGTGAAAAAATAAAAATAAATGTTTTCTACAAGAAATACATTAAAAACGGCTTATTTTTAAAGTTTCTACTTGTAGCCAAATTTTGGCTGCCCGTTATCAGTAATTTATAGAAATGCATAATAGTAATTTGTAGGAAATTTTATTCTCTCTTAGAATATCACCTTCCACTTTCGTCGATTTCCTCACCATTTTATTTACAAAAAAGCTAAGCAACCTCCGAATTTATAGTGGTGAGAAAATACTGAGATATTTTTGTTAAACTTTGTATAACTAAATCTACAGTTCTACTAGACCGATTTTATTAATTAATGAGTCGTTGGCATGTTTTATCCGTGTAGATTTGCAAATAATTATGAAATATTGATTTTTTTAAAGATTTATGGTGAAAAAGTAAAAACACATGTTTTCTATAAGAAATACATTAAAACGGCTTTTTTCAAAGTTTTTATTTGGAGCCAAGTTTTCGTTGCCTTTGATCGGTATTATCTAAAAACACTTTAGAGTATTTTGTAGAAAATTGCATGCTCTTTCAGAATTTCACCTTCCACTTTAATCGATTTCCTCACCATTTAAAAGTTATTTGCAAAAAATGTAAACAACCTCCAAAAATCTTTATCTACTCTAATTTTGTTTCAATTTTAAATTTGTATTTAATTTTGAATTTTAGCATATGATAGGACTTTTTTCTTTCTTTCAACATATTTCCTTACACTTTGATCAAGTTACCTCCCATTCAAAATCATGCATAAAAAGCAGATACAACCTATAAATATTTAGTGAAATGGGTTTACTGGTATGCATCATCTGTTTATATGAAACATGTGTTAATAATTTAACAGCTGATTGTTGTAACATCTGATTGTTGTATTGTTATTTCCTTGATTTTTCTTTGCTTACATTTTGTAGTTTACAATTTTTATTTGTGGTTAAAATGTGCTCCTTATGTAATGTGTGTGTTTCCTAAGTTATGTGCTTAATCTGTACCATTAATTATTAGTGAGTAAAGTGGTGTATTTATTTCGCAACCATAAATTATCATTTTGAACTGTGAATTATAAGAGTAGATATTTTATACAGGGTGTTACAAAAAGGTTGGGCTGGCTATGCAGATTCAGATTCTACATGCAAAAATAAATCGAAAATGTAGTATATGACAAATTATGCATAACTTATCATTAGCAAACCACCCATATATTAATTCAATAAAAAAAAACAAAAAAAAACAAAAAAAAACAGTAAAATATAAAGAATCGAGAAAGTGCTATCTTGAGGACGATCAAATAGGCCTAATTGAAAAGGTAAACATTCAAAGATTTAGACGTTTCACACAAATCAATTGCATCACAGCACAATAATAACATCACATATCTTTATTTAATATCACTCCATTAGATTCCGAGCTACAGTTAAAAAAAATCACAGACGAAATTATTTAATAATACAATTTGAATGCACACGGAACAGCCCATTTCACGTTCCATGCTATATTTACTTATAAATCTCGATTTATCAAATAAGCAATTAGGCTATAGATAACTATGAAATTCCACCATTTATAATTATTTGTATGTAAAAACCCTTGTAAATTTCGTCTGTAAGTACTAGAGAATATGATATAAGAACAAACTGTTTAAGTAAATTTAAAGGCTCCACCTAAGTCCAATCTAGAGTCTAATTTAGAGATCTAAGTCCAATGTCAACCTACTGTACTATTAATTAATTGTATATTAAAGAATCAATAAATTACTAATTCCCTGTGTTAATACGAACATCATCTTTAATTATTATTTAGTAGTATTTTGAATTTATAAATTAAGAATCCATAATAATTAAATTAGATATAGTCCAAAGTAACTAATTGGCTTGAATTGAGTAGGGAAAAAAGGTGGTAATATTTTATTCAATAGTGGTAATAGTAAGGAAATATAGAAAAATCAGAATTAAAATAAATACATCTAAAGGGTATATCTATAAATAGTTTCCAAACATGGGCATTAATAGAGAAAATACTTAGAAGGTTGAATTTATATGCAGTAAAACCTTTCTTTTTTAAAATCAATTTATTACCCTACTACTTTAATCTCAGATGAAATGAAGAAAATGCATCAAAAGAACTTTCGAGTAAAGTCTTAACATTCTGATGCTATTATTATGAATTGATATTGAAATAATATCAGTCAAATGGAAAATGGAAAGCTATTAATAGACGACGTCTGCGTCGTTTCAAATCAGAGAAACCAATCTGTTAGTATATTATGTCAAATCACTTTCACAAGCTTTGAATAAACTATTTATTATACATATTAGGAATATATAAGAAGCGTGGGTGAAGTGGAATAGGATATTTTGTTATGATGGTATAAACAAGCTTATAACTAGAATTCTTAATAAAGGCATGTTGAGAAATAGTTTGTTAAAACATACAATATTGTTCTGTGTTTTTTTAAACAAAATATTACGTGTTGTTTTCTTTGCTTTACATTATTGTTGCCCGATAAGTAAGATTGTGTGGACTATGAAGCCGTCATGAAATGAGAATCTGTCAGACTGTTGTCAGATTAATTCAGCCTAAATACACATACATACCATTAATAAAAAACGTAATGCAAAATTTGATAAATCTAATATGTTACTAGTTGATCCATATCTTCAATTCTTAAAGTTGTATACAATTTATGACTTACCCTCTTATTTACATACACAAAATCAACTGAGTTTATTTCTTCAAAACCATCCGCGTGGCAAAACATTTAGTGCAAGCTAAAATAAGTCTTAACAACATGAAACAAATTTCATATGAACTCTTATAAGAGAAGCTTTCTTACTCGACAAAGTTGTAGCTTTCAACAGTCTTAGGAAACTGTAGTCTTTTGCAAATCAGCTTGTGTTGTCACATGTAAAAATACATAAGTCAAGACGCGAGGAATTTAATTTAAAAATTTGGGTTTTTTGGTTTAATCAATAATGTGCCTGCCAATGTTTACACATATGACCTGTTATAATCTTAAATTAGTCCTAGATGATACTGTAATGATTGTATAATACAACTTAAACAGTCATGTAACGTATTGTTACAGATACTTTTAAATTGTAGAAGAAACACTATGCCATCATAATATATTTCAGAAATAACTGTACATTTTTGTCATAAGCATCAAAATTATTAAAATTTGAAACTAATAGTAAATATTTAAGACTTACACAAGAGCAGCTAGTACAAATAATAATGTTACACTAACTATATTGTTTAGTATGGATACTAGCATTAAACAAGTTTATAAACAATATATCTATTTGAGAAAATACTTTAAAATGCTTATCAAATTCTGATATAACATTTCTTAAATTAGATTTAATGTCCATGCAATTCAGGAAGGTAGTGTGTTTCGAAAGAACAATAGCTACATACAAATACTATAATATTCTATTTTCATAAAATAATTTTTGCCAAAAGAATAAAAAACGTTATTTAATAAAAGCTCATTATTATATTTGTCTCACTTTAAATAATGCACTAGTTTTTTTTATTGATAATATACACGTTGTTGATCTAATTAAATTACGTTGTCTCTTCCGAGTGCATTGCTTGAAAGATAACTTAGGTTGATATATTAACGCTGAACACCAAATTAGAATGTTATCAAAGACATACATTATTGTAACAGCAGGTTGTGAAAACAGTAATGACGCTTTAAATGGTAATTTGTAAAACCATATTTCATAATTTGTACTGCTATAACAACACACAAATTGTGCTACTATTGTATTACAGCAGTGCAATTATTTGTGTGCATAAAATTATTGAAAATCTACTAAAGTTCTGTAATGCTTAGGGCCTACAGCTTTCTTATCAAAAACTTTTAAATTTTGTAGGAACGTTAAATTAAATAACAAACATAAAACTTTAAAGATTATTTATTTGGAAACATGAGCATTTAGAGTTTGCTGGAATTCCATATTGTTTAATATACGTTATTTAAATACGTTATTTTAAAAATTTAGCTCTATTAAATATACTGCATTTACATATGAGTATCGGTAGCTTTAAATTGCTTGGAATTAATTGAGTTAATTTATATTAAAGTAGATACTGCGCAATGCTCACTATTCTTAAGAAATATTAGCCTAGAACTTATATTTACATGAAATGCAATAAACTGCCATTTTACTTTATTGTAAAATACATTTTTTTATGCGACAATCCTGATTGTTTATCATCGCCTGGAAATCGGAAAGCTTTTATATAATGCTTATACATTTAATAAGTAAATTTAGATATATGCAATCACACACTGGTACACAAATTATACATATAATGTAGGCCTATACACAGTACGGAAAATAGTTAGCAATAACGATACAATTTTTAAACAATACAACTTGTTACATAATAATGAATAACACTTTAATTAAAACTAAATAACAAGTTATAAGTTACACCTTAACATGCATTTATGATGAGTAAAATATATAGTTGGGATAAAACGACAAGTATTTTTAAATGTTACCAATCACATTGAAACGATGGAGGAATGTTGATACCATATTAATAGTCTGGGTGTCATCACCAGGATCCTCTGAATCAAATTTGGTGAGTTAAGCCTCTTATGAAGATATTTTGATTTTTCACAATCCAAAATAAAGGTGCTTGATGAAAAAGGAATTGAGAAAGTAAGGACAACGTGGCGGATCCCCATGACGCATCCGAAACCCGTGTCTAAACACGGCATGTAGCCCAGTCAACGAATGATTCTGGAAGGAAAGTCAATAAGCGGAAAGACCAACTATGGTATATTGTTTGGGGTTCCTATTTGTACAACATACTAAAAGTCCTTGATCCTAGGGGTGGCGGAAGAGTGGGGGAGGGGGTTAAAGGTCCCATTTTTGGATTGTTTGCATATATCTCAGTGGGGGTTGGTCCTACAAAAAATATTTTGGTATACAAAATTAAAGCTGACAAAATTTTCTACATTTGTTATACCTAAAGTATTGTTGCTTTCTGTAACCGTTAATGAGATATACGCTCTCGAAAATCGGTAATTTTCGAAAACAACGTTTCTTCGCATTGGAATACTTTATTATTTGTTCCCCATGCGGTCTACTCTCTTGATCTCTCTCCAGTTCTTATCTCGTTTTATTTGAGTTATATAAGCGTTCGTAGAAAGTCAAATTATTGTGTATTTCACCTCAGTATATTATTTTGTTTTATTATTACTATTATGTCGCTATGTCGACGGAAACATGTTCTGTTTCTCGCTTTAGTTGAGTTAGTTTATAATGTTTATAGTGTCATACGTCCGTAGGAAGTCGAATTTTGTGTTTTTCGCCTTTATATTTTATTATTATTATATCCGGTATATTTTATTAGTATTATATGCGGTATATTTTATTGTTATTATATCAGGTATATTTTATTATTATTCTATCGCAATGTCGTCGCAAACGTATTTTGTTTGTGACGAGAACGTGTACGAAAGTGGTGGGAAAGTGTCCTGGTGAGTGCAAAAGTAATAGCTTCACTGATAAGCGCCACTTTATAAAGAAATGACGGAAAAAGCTCCAACCTTGTAGGTTTAACATCCCTCAAAGTTCATTCCACATGCAGAACACATTATACGTAAATTATGTGAGTATGTTGCCGTTAAGGCAAGTAAAATAAATTAAACATACACACAACAAAGTTAGATTAGGCCTAGAGTGATGAACCAACATTTTATTTTTGTTGAATATATAATATATAGTAGAACAAACAATTAGCGTGCAGTGCTGCAGTTGCCATTGCAGAATATTAGGTTCAAAATGTCATCCGGGGCCAATGCGTAGACGAGAAACCACCACTTCCTCTAGACGGCTTTGTCGGTTTGAAGATAAACATGGCTGAAGAGTATCCTTAATTTGTCGGAGATAATTGTTTTGTACCGCTACCCACTCTCCTTCCCACTGGCACTGTCTAAAACAGGATACAAAGTCTGATGACATTACTCACTTCACGTTAGGTTGTAAATTAGTGGTTTCCTTAGCATCTAGGTCTGCCAAAGTATTTTCCTTTTTCCCTGGGTGACCCGAATCCTGCAGAATGACACCCCATTACCTTGTAAATCTTTAACCAAAGGATTAGGAGAGTACATATCTTGGATGGACTCAAGTGCACTTCTTGAATCTGAACGTTTAAGAAGGTGCACTGGTATTGGTGGTACAATATTTAGTGCTTTGAGTATTTTAAAATATTTTGAAGAGGAGGATGGCAATCCATGGGTGAAGTTGTTTCCTGATTGAATAAATGCTCATCCGATTTTATTGTCCAGTTTAGTACTATCAGTAAAAATTATGATTTAATGGGTAAAGTTTGAATATGGACATAAATGCCTGGCGGTAAACAATATCAAGAGTGATTTGTTTTAGGTATCTAGACGGCGAGAAAACAACACATTGCTTTCGAATCGTCCATGGAGTAACAAAACATGCATTTTTTGAAATTATTCTTCTTTGCGCCCGTTGTAATCGGGATGGGGTGTCGGTCGAGAAACCCCGTCACGCGTTAGGAGTAAAATCCGGAAAGTGCCTTTTTATACCTTTCTTCGTATATTAGTATACTTTCCCATACTTCAAAATGTCGGATTGATTTGAAACTTTGCACACTTATCAAGGACCTATGGCAATGCAATATTAATTTTGTTGGTTCTAGTAAGTGAGCACTGATCATGGTTCCCAGAACACGACGTGATTTTCAGCCCCTTCAAAACGTCTGATTGATTTGAAACTTTGCACACTTATCAAGGACCGATGACAATGCAATATAAATTTTGTTTGGTGTAGTAAGTGAGCACTGATCATGGTCCCCAGAACATGACGTGATTTTAACCCCCTTTAAAAAGTTGGATTGATTTGAAACTTTGCACACTTATTAAGGACCGATGACAATGCAATATTAATTTTGTTGTGTGTAGTAAGTGAGCACTGATCATGGTCCCCAGACTAACTGTGATAAACCAAACAGATGCAACGATAGTATTCATAAGCGTATGCCAGAAGGAAAAAATGGGATATTAATTTTAAAATATGCCTTCAGTGTTGGTTAGTGTTTTTATAAAAGAATAGGCTATCATCTACAAAATAGTAGGGCTACTCTAAGTTACGACTAGTTTTTCCCAAAATATATTAAATCAATAGCAGGTCTAAGAAGTATAACTTCCACCGTCTGGTCCGATGCAGACCAAAATTTTTTAATTTTTTCATACATAGAAGGTAGTAAAAACCCAGATTATTGATAGTTACGGATCCCATAAGGAGCAGTAGATTGTTTACGGAATTATATTGTTCAATTAATGGATTGAGAAATACAATATCATACGAAGGATGCAAAGGTTTGGAGCGTAAGTTACACATATACGACATGGGCAGTGATATGAACGAAATAAATTTTTTTAAGAACCGATAACGTATCTGACGAATAGACTAGGAAGCCATACTCATTTTGTGTGAGGTCGAATAAGACCTCGGTAATTTCGCAGCATGCAAGTCCTATCGGCTCACCAATGAGAACCTCTTAAAACCCGTTACATATCTATGATCTAGATGCAGCGTGATTTCAGATCTGCGGAATCTAAGAGAGTATTATGATCGAATGTAAGACCTAGAAATGTATCAGTATTATTGGACTGAAGTTGAGTTCCGTTTAGGAATAAAGTAGAACTATATTGCCGGTATACCACGAGTAAAGGCAATACATCGTGTTTTATCAGCGGAAAACTTAAATTCTGTACAATTGGTCCAAGTTTGTAATTTTTTAATAGTTGCAGGGTGTTCTTTCTTTTCATTAAAAGTTTAAAAAGTTTTATTCAGTTTTGTAGGTTTAAAAATAGCATATTATACATACTACCCAATACCATTAGATTGTTTTGATACATATGTTTATATTTAAAACGTTTTCATAACAAACATAGTTAAAGTACAGTTAATCAATCAATACAACGATACGCAATAGTGTAAGTGAAACATTTGTTTAATAATGCCCATATGAATTGTAAACACAGAAGACATACAACAAAGCAATCGAATGAAGGTTCAGCATGTTTCACACCATAGATCACACTGCCTAACCATTCAGAGTATTATAAACCGGTAAGGACTAAATTGCTTTTAAATCGAAATATACATAACTCCTTTACAATTTAGACTATTAGGCCTTTGAATTGCGGAACCAAATAAAATGTATTTCTAGTTTGTATCTATTATGTACCATTAAAAGCAAAATAAAATAATTGCTCAGTTTAAAATATTATGTAAATGTTTATTTAATTACTTAATCCTTACATATAGGCGCATTAGTTGTTTACTTGAAATTAAAGGCTATTTAGTTTGTGGCATATAAAATATATGCAGTCACTATATTTAAACTAGGGTTACCTATACAAATTGTTCCTCCTTACAGTATTGCCTTTCTATAGAAAACAGTTATATTTATGCCTAGCCACCATCTTATGTTTTAAACAAAAATGTTTCTGAAATTCAGGATGCTATTATATAAGTATAGTAATGATGAGAAATATTCTCATGAGAAGCTATATCGTAAAACAGTTATATTTATGCCCAGCCACCATCTTATGTTTTAAATAAAAATCTTTCTGTAATTCAGGATGCTATTATAAGTATTGCAATGATGACAAATATTCTCATGAGAAGCTATATCGTAAAACACTTATATTTATGTGTAGTCACTATCTTATGTTTTAAACAAAAATGTTTCTGTATTTCAGGATGCTATTA
>JAGFPH010000245.1:403921-422017 GCA_018207615.1 Philaenus spumarius | reverse complement strand
CCCCAAACCCCCCTAAAATTTCGAATTTTTTCAAAGTCTTTCTTAGTAAGCACCTATGGCCCTAGAGGAAGCTACATACTAAATTTCATTTCAATCCGTTCCGTAGTTTTTGAGAAATCGTGATGATTGAGTGAGTGGTATTTCGCTTTTATATATATATAGATATAGATAATTAATGAAAAGAAACTTTAATCTTACTTGGTCATAATTTAAGAATGAACAATGTTTTTTTTTTGTATGTTTGTTTTTATTTACTATTACTGAAAACCAAATTAATTTTTGTATTTTATTTTTATAAACAAAACAACAAATATTTGTTTCTAAATTATTTAACACCAACGTAACGTAAAAATGTAATATTTTATGCAAGATTTAACTAACTCAGTATTTAATTACATCATAACTAATTTATTATTTATAAGTAAGACTTTCATGTAACTAATCATGCAAAATAATATATACTAAAACACTAATTGCAAGACATGCAATACATAATTCTATTGTTTATTTCATGGCATTCTCGATAGCTTATTTTCAAATTTCGGACTAAGTAAAAACACTATTACTTAAAATTGTAATAATTGTTCCAAAAAATTTAATTTTCTTCCCATTATATTTCGATAGAGTATTATTTAGAATAAGGTTGTAATAGCCTGGTAGTAACATATATATTTATTAATTTTACCAATTTAACATCCACTGTATGCTTCAACTCAGCCTTTAGTTACTAATAACTTGGAGTTGCTTCTAATGGCGTGTCCTGAACTTAAATACAAATTAACTGATTCCACACTTGAACAATTACCAACCCTATATGGCACAACGCTATTTAACCTTTAAGGGAATGTTACCGAAATATAGCTGAATCTACATTATCTCTAATGTTCATTTGAGACCTTTTATGAGTTAAGTAATCTCAAATCGAAATAGTAGGGAGGCATTTACAGGGCTCATGTAAGTAAGAGTGTAGTACAATCTTAAATTTTATACTAACCCTTAAGTATTATGGACTTTTAGAGTAACTATAGAGGGGTTTAAAAGATAAAAAAAACTTTTTTTTTAAACTTGCGCATAGTCTGAATTGTTGCTTGTACATTTAAATTTAACGTGACAGTTATTAATCTTAATTTTGTATGTATTTTTATTTTTAAAAAAATGTATCTAAATACATTAACAAAAAGTGCTCAGTTTTGGCTTATAATGTTTTTATTGTAGTTAAATTTGATAGCATTACCTGTACGCACGTTTGTTAAATTTTCTAAATCTAGAAAAACGTTCTATAAATACTATATAATAGTTATCAACCTTATTTAAGTATAAAGTTTGTCAAAATAAAGAGTTCTACGAATAGGATTTAAAACATTATACAAGTACTATGGAGGGTTCTGTCAGACCACAAACTTACAATTATAAGAAATACTTTGAACAAATATTGAACTACATGAAGTTATTAGAAACATAATTCAAAAACTAAAAATTCAACCGCAGAGGGCATGAAATGCAGGTTATTATTGACTCGAAAGCGGCAACCTCTTCATCAACAAGTAATTGGTTGTCTTGATGAGAACGAAGTGTTGAGGGAGTTGAAGAATGCGTTTCATACACAAGTTCAACTCCAGTGGGATCTGTCCTGCTAGAAGCCTCCGAGTCATGTGAGGCGTTATCAGTTTGGTTCCCAACATTTAAAAAAACCAATCTATTCATACGTGGAGTTCCACGGTAGGAGTAGTATAACACACATTTGTTTACTCCACACCCATCATTCACTATTGTGTACAAAATTACAACCTTCTTCTTGTTCTTAGGTTGGAACTGTAATTGGCACACTTGTGATCAAGCCCATCGACACTTCCCTTAGTGGTATTGTAAAACGCTATAATCTCTGGTTTTCCTGTATCTATGTCATTGTTAATTGTGTGATGCATTCTTGAGACCACTATTACAGCATTCATCTGTTTTGGTACAAAATATATTCAAGTAATGACTTATGTAAAGCCATACATTGACGATTGAACATCTCGGTCTTGAATAGGCAGAAACTCAACAAAAACCTCTACTTTATTTTTCTTCAATGTGTGTACATGTGGGATCATTATTCTTCAATTCCTTTATTAGTTTAACAGATGAAATCCAGTTGTAACATTCCTATTGCTACTCTATATAGGTTTCACCAGTCTTAGCACCGACTGAGTTAGTTTGCTTAGTTGTCTCTCTGTTTTGAAGAAATTGCTTAAAAAGTTCTGCAATTTCTGTGACTTTTCTCTTTCTTCCTTGTACTTTTATCATAAAACCTAAGTGAATTTATGAGGGAAAAGAACCCCCCCCCTTGGCAATGTAGATCGAAATATTTCCCAACCGGTACCATCAGTTGCAAAAAGTCTATGTACGGATTCGTTCCCAGATTTCCAAAATGATTGATGAGAACACAAGATGACGACTAATCAACGCTGTTAAGCTACAATGCATCTATTTCTTTCACACAAGTTAAATCATTCTTCTTATACATAGAGTCCATTTTTGTAAAATTTGTTGATTATTCCAATGAACAATTTTGTCTAAAGCATCTTGAACAAAAAGCAACTTCCACACCTCTTCGTGTGCGAGCTGCATTTTTTAGTTAGTTTAGTGATATAATAATAATAATGTTGTGTTGTCTAGTGCGGATATTGTTGTTGGGTTTTATTTTTTTTATTTAAAAGATGGTATGTTTATTCATCATGTGGGATTCATATTTGCTGTTTCCTTGCCATAGTAATAATTATGGAAACCACGTAACAAATCTTTACACTCGTTAGGCTTTCATTCTGCTTCATCAGCTCCAGCAACAACACTTTCTATAATTTCATCCACATGACTTAACAAACTATAGACATTTTCATCAGCTGGGTATCCTTCTAAAACAATCTCATCTAGGGTAACTGTGCCACTTCTGACTATATCGTCAACCACTTCATTTTCACTCATGTCCTGTTCACTTTCTGAGTGATGATCACTTTTTCAGGTTCAAACTGGGGTATTTATCAGTGTCGTTACTGTCGAAAACTTCCAAATCTCCATCAAGACACTCTTATAACATTCATACAATACCTGACTCGTTGCAAAATCTATCCGGTCATAGTTTTCTTCTTTCCGACAGACCTTTTTTTATATGATGGACCTGCAGCTTGTAAATCAGCTGGTGGAACATTTTATTGCAATTTGTCATTCATCTTCATATACAAATAACGCTCAAGTGAATAAAAATAATTGAAATCTTAATAAAAATTTACATTGCAACACTACACTAAAATTCGGCAATGAAAACTACTATATACAATGCGAATATGTACAAAAACTACTTAAGGGTCTGCTCCAGTAAACGAGAAATCAACCGGAAACGCATCCGATTCTCACTGTATCCCTATCTAAACAGTGCAATTTCTTGCAGCTAAACGCTTTGACATTGCCTCATTTCAAACCATTTTATAAGTCTATCTTTTGTAATTGAGTGTTGAAAAAAAACTGAATATTCTTTATAAAATTTCTGATCCGGCTTGCAAATTATTTTTCATTATTAATTTTTTACTGTGTTAGGAAAAAAATTCAAACTTTGTACTTACAAAATGTCAATTATATAACAAATCAAAAGCATTAAAAAAAAATGTAAGTTACAAGACGGATGCGTATTGTGACTGTGCTTAAAATGAGACATTGCAAACAATTTTATTATGAAAAGTAAACGAAATAAATGGTTTGAAATTTAACATTGCTCTTATGGGATAAAAATCCAAGATGACCGCCACTACAGCAGACCCTTAAGCAAAGAAATAACATGTACAAAAAGTTCTTCAGTAAAGTTCTATAATAAAAAATAACGCCAACAATATGGTACGTCACTGAGACTGCTACATGCAATCTTAAAAATCACTTAACTACTACGGATCGTCCACCAGACCGCAAATTTTTACTTACAACTAAACCTCGCACAAGTAAACTAAACCTCTCTTTCTCAATGCCAAGTTCAAGACTGAAAGCTACAAGGAGGGGCTGGCTCGTGTTTTCAAGGGAGTGGTGGAGGAGGTGGTAAACTTCAAAAACGGTCAAACATACTTAAGGTTAAGGACTTATTCGAATATTGATAAACAAATTTACTACCGTTTAGAGTTGGCATCCGATTAAAATAGTAATACAATTTTTGTATGCCACACATTAAATACAAGATTGAAATTCGGAGATTCGTGTCCTTAAGAAAAACATATCCCCCAAATCATTAGATTTGTTTTCCAATTCAAACAAATTAATCATATGTTTAAAAATTACAGATTATCTCAAAAGCTTGAGAAAAGTCGATTATTTTAAAACGTGAAAACCCGAGGACGATAAATTGCTAGCGATAATTAAAGTTGAGTATTGAATCCCAATATTTTGATTAAGAGTTTAACATACTTTTATTTCTTTAATGCACTAGTAATAAATAATAAAATACAACTAATCTATTTATGGCAATCTTTATGCCATAAACTAAGGAAAATAGTTAAACATTAAACGTAGACATATGCAGTAACTTTTTCATCACCAAAAATTATAGTGGTTAAGATTTCAATTTTGTATTCTAATTTCACTTTGTTTATTTGCCAGATTTTATTAACTTAAATAAAAACATTAAGAAACCAAAAATATTCAGAGGGAATTTTACTATTTAATTAATTCTTGCTTTCTTTTCACGACGCCAGTTTAAGAAAAAAATAACTCAAAATACATTGTTTTTATTAATACATACTATTTTAAATTGTAATTTATTCTGCCCAATGCATGTGTGTTACCAAGATATCATCTTGAAACTTTTTGTAGATATTAAAAATAATTAAAATAATAATGAAACTATAAGTTGTTTGTTAAAATCCTGAAATCCGGACGTTAAGCCGTATTTTTGTTTATGTTATAGCAAAATATTTTATGAATTTGACGATACAAATTTCTTCTCCCTTTATATATTGACATTTCTGTCGACAAGTAAATAAGCGATAAATTAAAATGTAATCTTAATAAATAGACTGAAAGCTACATTACAAGTGGAAGCGCCAACACTAGCAAGCTATGTCATTCGGCTCAATGCGGCAGATTGAACCATTTTAAATATATAGTCTTACAATTTGGTAGACTAATATACAAACAATGTGCCAAGTTCACGACAGTGACCACATAATAAAAATAGACTGGGCACCTGCTCCGGTGAGTGCGCCGCGCTGGGCGCAGAGTTTGATGTTACCAAAATGGCGGCCGGCCATGAGTCACCCTAGTCCCGAGCGTCGGCGGCCGTTTAGTGCTCATCTACCCGCCATCGCACTGGCTCTGTGACACTTATTAATCACATTTTAAAAGTATTTCTTTATTAACAAAAATTTCACCTTCTTTATTTATTTTTCAGGAATTCTTTACATTGTACTAACGAAATGTTAATACACTTAAATGCCATTTTATAAAGTTTGCTAAGTCATGTTATGGTAGACAAAGTTTAGATTTAAAATAAATCATTAGCATCATACAAAATTCTGAATCATTTTACCTTTGATCTTTGGGTGGTTAATGAAAATAAAAACTTTTACTAACGGGAAAAAATGGCTAAAGTAACTAAAGCTATGTAAGTAACTAACAAAATCGTCTGCCAGTACGGCTATAACGAGACGGCCCGGCCGTCCGTGGGAATTGAGCAAGATTTTGGCGCGAACTTAATCGTACCTTTAACCTGCTGCAAAAACTAAACTTCATGAGCTAATTTATTGAAAAAATTTGTTTCATAAAATTTTACTTTTGTCTCAAACTTTTACACTTACACCTCGTCTCTTCCCAAAAATCAAAAAAGTTCCTCACAGAACAACTTTTTCATGTCACAATTTAAAGTTCCATATTAAGTCAAAGCTTTGATAATTTATTTATACCCCTAAAGATTTTTATAATTAATAATTTTTATACCATTACTATCCCACACTAATATTCTGTTAGTGTGTAAAATTCAAAGGAATCAGTGTGATGTAAGTGTTCAAAATAACAGTGTATATGAAACACGTGCATCACAATTTTAGCGTCATCTCCGAGCCATTTCGGCTTTCTAGACGTTCCCAAGATGGCGGACGTAGGCACACTTTGCATACTGTACAGGTATAGGCAATGATCATTCTATTTTATTCTGTGGTCGATGGTTCACGGTAGTGTGATTTGCTCCGCCATAGCTATGCGCGTCAATAATAGTGTGAATTTGGCACAACTACCAATAATTTTACTTTTCCACATCATACTGTACTGATAGTACCAGATAGTAACACTAGCCTGTCTGCTTTCAAACCCGGATTGTAATAAACTTTGACAAAGAGTGCAGTTTAGGTAATCACCAGTAGCCAATCAGAACCGCGAGGGTAATTTTTTTTAAATATTACTGTGGTGTATAGTTGTATGATTGTGTTTTTAAAAAAGCTTTGTTGAAACCAACAAGATTAAATAGCCTAAAAACATTTAATCTAAGTATATCTACATATTATTGAATTTATGTATTAAAAAATCTGAAAATCTATCTAGATGACCTTGAACCTGAATATTCCAATTTCAACCGCTTTACTCAACTTTAATACGTAATTTCCACATAAAGAAAATACCAAAAGTAAGTAACTGCAGTGCAATACTGCAAACTTAGTTGTCTGTCTTAAATAAATCTATCTTAAAACCGTTATAAAACTAAACTCATTTCAATAACTCATTTTAAAAAATATCCACCAAAACGGATAACATACGTAGAGCATTGTTTTATAAAAATCAGTTCACTCAAAATAAACTATACTAAAGCCTATGCTAGTCACATTTAAGTTAAACATTACCTGAAAATGATCGCATGTTATCACCAACTTCTTAGGAAATTTAAAAAAATTAGGTTGAAATATCTTTGAACTTAACAATTTGCGTTCATAATAAAAACCAAAACTAAATGTTTGTTAATTATTATTTAAAATGTGCTAGTTTATATAAAAAAATAAAATTCAAAATGCAGTATTTAAAATTTAAAAATTGCCTAACAATTTCACAACTTGTTTTAAAATTTATGAATGGGTGGTTGTAAAAATGAAAAATTTAACCAATAAAGTGCATTTTTGTTTCATAGTTTTTACTGGGTGAATATTATAAGCACAAACGTTCAATATTTGACATAGCATCGTCGACACTTCTTAACTTCTCTTCTATCTGGCACTTGAGAAAATCTTTTTGATTTAAAATCATCGGAAATATAAACAAACTTAACTATTAACTATGTCTTAATGTAAAAAAATAGTGATATGGTTGTAGCAAGTCAAATATATAACTGTGTTATATATAGATATGTATAAATTATATTCTTTGGATGTTGCGTATTGACTAGTCGTTTTGGTTTACAGTCACTCAACGACTTTTATTTTGATTTTTTTTTGTGACACCTGAGATTAAGTAATGGTTTATTTTATCAATTAATTATATATGTTATGTGCCAATACTTAATCATGTAAATTAATAAATTATACATTTCTGTTAACTATGAATTGACCTACACTGGATTCCACGCTCACCGTGCAGTACAGAGGGCCCATAAGCCCATGTTATCCATACGACAGTCTCAGCTATACTAGCCAACTAAAAAACATCAACTACCATGAAATGCTCGGTCAGTTGACGCAACCCGCAAGACAATAAACGTGGTGTTCCTTGTAATGGTAGTAGCATGTCTATTTTCCCGTATAAGACCTGTACTGCACGGAATCTTGTGTAGTAAATGTGTATTTGTGTATTAATAATATACTCATATATTTCTTAATTTAAAATAAAGCTAGGTGTTTCTTTGTTTGAAATAATTTTAACTTTGTAAATTATTTTAATTTTTGAAAGTAAAAATTATTTCTATTAAATTAATACAAAAGTTACATTTCTGACAGATGTAACTTACCAGTACCTTATATAACTTAGGTAGATATAACTTAGGTTATGTACGTGTAACCTTGACAGTTTTACACAACCTTTTATTTCAAACACCAATTTTATTGTTGCTATAACCACCAATTTAGTGCAATAATTTATTTATTTATTTTTTAAATGAAATTATAAAACTTCTAAAATAGATTCATTGGGCGTAAAGATCTTAAATTTTTAAATCGGGTAATGTTTTTAATAAACATTATAATAATTATCTTTGGATTGCCGGAGAAAATGGAATTGTGTTTCTTTTTTTGCTATTGGTTAAATTAATACTAAGGAATAATTAGTCTATAGAAGAGTACTTAACAGTGAAATAATCACTAGTCTTTAAAAATGTTAGGCTTGAATAAACTACAATAAACTGTATTTTACTTTATTGTTAAATTGAATTTTACCTTGATATTGAATATAGATAATGTGATATATATTTGATATCATGTTAGACTGATACATAACAAATAAGTACTGATAAAATATTATTTAGATTAAAAAGTTAGCTGATGTCTAATCTGGAGTAATATTTTCAAAAAGGCTTTACAGTTTTATATGTTTGCGAATGTTTAATATTTTTTATGAATTAGTCTATAACTAGCTGACTCGTGCGAATATTTCGCAGGTAAGGAGTAATTACCTGATTTAATACGTTGATATAGTTCAGTTTAATAAGTTTATTTATTTACATGGGTTTATCAATAACAGTTTATAACACTTTCATATGGAATGTAAACAATCAAACTAACAGCTGCCATGTTAGTTAAACCGAGTTGTTAGTAGATGGGGCCTTTCATTAGGAACCATATAAGGTATAATATAACATGTTTTAAAATAAATTTGTGTAATGAAAACATTAATTTTAAGCTGTTTGTATATTTTTTATCAATAGTGGGGAACATGTGTTTTAAATGATGCTTGAATAATTCATTTTGAAGAAGAATTAAGGTAGTTCTCGCTTAGCGACAAAAACACATTTGAGAAATAATAAATAAGGATATAGGATTATTTCAAAACTTGTCTTTTTAATTCCTTACTGTTTATAAAACCAATGTATAAGAAAGTTATTGTAACCAACCAAACAACACATAATTTTGTAAGTAAACATTTATTTTAACAATATAAATTGCAATTAGAGAAGGTATACAACAAAACTATTTTGTGTATGTACGCATGTTTCACATCATCGATCACATTGACTATATATAGATTTTAATCCGGGAAGGGTTACATTGATATTAACTCTAAATATACACCACTTCGGTGGTGTGCATTGTACAAACAAATTTCCTAGCTGTGGCGTGACTCCGTTGCGGATGTATCCTTCGGCTCTTTTCGCAAACTGCCGGACGTTGTCAGGATGGTGAGAAGGCAGCCTCCCCTTTGACTACCCAAACTCTGACGTATTCATTGTGTGCAATCCATATATAACGTTCCACTGTTAATGTTATTACATAGTTAATATTACTAATCTATTTATTATTATTTTTATATTATTTATTATTAGGTAAATGTTATCAGCCACATATAATTAATGCTAGTAAACCTAATCAGCTATTATAACTGATATTGTAATAGTTGGTTGCTATAGTAATACCCATAAACATTTTTAAATATAAGTTTTTTTGACAACATTTAAAAGAAAGTTATCTGGCATTTCCTTATTTTGTTAAATAAAAAATCTCCGAATTGAGCAGAAGTTTGTATACATATAACTTAAAACCGATTTAAAACCCCAAGTGAGAAATTATTATAAATTATGAATCATTTTAGCGTTACGAGGAGTTTATTATGATTGACTTGTATAAGAAATATATTGCAAACTCAGCTGTTTTGCGGTATGTAGTTTGAGGTGATCATATTGTCCATGTGGAGATAAAAATATTCGTTTGACAGACTTTAAGTTTCCTTTATTTTCGAAATATTTACTTATATTAATAATTTTTACATACCCTGTTTATAAATGCTAAAACGATGAATTTATGTAAACCATGTTTCTTATACGTCCCTCATAGTAAAACTTGGACACAAATTATAATAACATTCAAGTAGTTAAATTTTTGGTAACGCATAAGCTACTAAAGCAATAAAATCACTTCTTATAGAAATAACTAGAAAGGAAGCATTTGTGAGACAGTAAACCAGTCACCTAGAAGGGTTTCTGTTAATTTGTGGTCTAGTACTAATATAGTATCACCAGAAAAGCTCAATATTATTTTACAAAGATTTCATATTTAGGTGACCTACAAAAGTCATAGAGCTATAATGTGTATTTGTACGCCCTAAGGCCATTTGCTCAACCAATATAAAAGTGGTTTGATGGGGAAAATCAAAGGGTTTGATGTCCAATCCAATTAATGATGTTGGCTTTTCTGATCGTGATTCCAGTCCTCGTCCTTTACAAGTAGACCATTGTGCCTTCTGGAGCACTTGTCTTGGTTTCATATGTTTTTGTTCACCTTTTAAACTAATTATAACTTCAACTTAAAGGTAATACTAAACTCACTTTTGAATTGACAAAAAAGTAGTACGTACACATTTGTGAATTTAATATTCATTTAATATTCACATTTAAAATTCATCTTAGTAATGAGTCCCTCCATTACAGAATTCGATATAATAAATATAGTTTATGATTTATAATAATAATAATAATGGGTTTATTTTAAAAAAATCTTTACATTTTACAAATAATAAAATAAAAATAATCTCTAAGCAAACTCAGTTACATGGTCGTTTGTGATTTATATTAGCTATATTATTAATAAGTGGGTATTCTATAGAAATCCTGAGCAGTTTCTTAACAACTAGCTTTATAACGTATGCATAATTATTTTTTTTAAGTTGCTAAATTACATGTGTATTAAATTATGTAAATACTTTAGTTTTAGTTTCCTAAATAACTTAGTTTTAAAGGAGTTTTGTTATACCAATGTATTAATCAAAACCCATTAAACATAACTCGATTTACATTAAAAATATTTAAAAGATTCAACTTTTTTCGATATATTTTGAACACATTTTACACAATATTTATTGAAATTTATATAATCAGTAATTATATAATAAATGTATGCGTGGTTTATCAACGCATTCGACTGTAAACTCTGCAACTCACTCTAGTAGTTCCAAAGGAAAACTTTCTTAATGGGAGGGGATGGAGGGATATCATACAGTTTAACCACTATGGGGCGTCGGGGTGGGTTTCTGAGTTATAGATCCTCACATTGACAAACCACTTTTACATTAACTATGTATTGATTCGTGGTTTGTCCATGCACATCGCTGTAACTCCGAACCGACTCCAGCAACCATATGGGGGTTCTATGGAAGCCCGTCATCTCTTATCCATGAACAGGTTTTCAGTTTGGAACTGCAGGGGTTGGGATTGAGAAATTGATGTCGAAAAAGCAAATCGAACCAACGGGTGAAGAAGTTGGGAATCGAGTACTGAAGTGGTCGAGACTGACCAAAATGTTCCTGAATGTTATAGAGGCTTCCAGAGTGTTTCAGAAGGTTCTGAACCATCTAATCGACTGTCTGTTCCGGATCGTTCAAGAACGTTCTAGAAACCGAAAAAGAGCTTTGAAGCTAAAGATATAAATCGTAGCACTTAAGTTAAGCAACTTAAGTTATATATAGGAAAGAAAAACATTTTCATTTCGATTATTTGGGTCTAAGGTAAAATGATGTTCATCGAAAATATTTTGGATACGGTAATGCTGAGTACTGGCGCACAGCTGATCACGTATGTGTGTCTAAACGGAAAACATAGATCGATTCGGAAAAAACTATAAGTCCAACCCAGTAAACTCTCAACATTTACCCAATATATCTTCATTTATTTAGTTATATCTGCGAGCTAAGCCAAGGGTGTTTCTTCTTGTTTAAAATAATATTATAAGTCATTGTGCCCTCAATCAAAGCCGTTATGTATTTCTATTATAGAGCTAACTACAATCACTGCAATATTTTATTGAATTAAATAATAATATACTTAACTGAAATTACACTCATTTGTAATTTGTAGTTTCCTTTCTTGTTAATTATAAATAGCCTTGCGGTCAGGCTTAATAAAATAGTGGTTGCCAACGCAGATTGCCTCTGGAGTAACCTAATTATATTTTAGAATTATTTATAAACTATTTAATTTTGATCACACTATAAAATATGGTTTCTTATTTTTTTTTTTATAATAAATTCCTAGTTTATATTTGTGTTACTTTCAGTTGTAATTTTATTGAAATAAATAAGAATAATTATATTCTAAAGTCATTGTCATCGTTGTATATATACCAACTTTTATATAGCTCTAATACTTTCTTGTGTAGGAGCCAGACAGAGAAAACCTACTGCTGTCTTATATTGTACTTCTGTAAAGTAAGTACATTGTAAAAAATGTTTCTCAATATAATTACTTTCATTTCAAGTATGATAAATAATTCCTAGCAAGAAAAACACAACATTATTACATAATTTTAAATGAAGTTTATATAATTTTCGAAAAATTAACATACGTTAGGGTCAATTTATACCGTATAAATTATAACTTTGATGCTTCCTAAATGTATTTTATTTTACCTCTGTTTTTATGTTTCACTGAACAAGCACATCCATATTTATTAATAATAGGCCTACATTTCAGGCGCAAACTCATCAACTGAAAGAAATAATTGTAGAAAGCTTTTGTTCTTTTTTTATGTTTTGTATTTCATCTGAGGTTTAGTATAGAAATACAATTTAGAATTGTAATCCAAAACCCAATGCAATATTTCTTTGTTTAACTTAACCATTTGACTAATATAATATTTAAAAAGGTGTTTCAAATTTGCTTTATATAAAAACTCACTAAAATTTAGATAAATGTTCAATCAATCATTTGAATTAGTGTTTAACAACATTAAATAATAAAATTCATAATGTGTTATTCCATCAGCACATCACGAAATAAAGGTGGTTCAGGCTGGTTTATGTTAACATTTAATATTATAATTATATATATTTTGATAAAATAATAAACAGATTTAAAAAAAGTAAATTTTTAAAACAATTTACTAAAATTATTTATTTTAAATTCCTAAGTTCCTAGGTTTAATTCCTAATTACCAAAAAGCAATTTCATAAAGAATTTTGATATTTTAACTCTAACCTTGATTCTATTATTTGTCCAGGTGTATTGTTGTTGCATGATTGAATGTTACGTCAATTAACTTCCTACAGTTTGAGCATCTACATAGATGGCCAGGTGCAAGCTTACTATGTTATTTCTAATTATATAGTATATTTTTTTTTTTAATTTGAACAAAATATTAAATCTATCCTGCAACTCAGTCGGAGGCTGTTGAAGCTAAATACGTTTGCAAAGTTAAAACCGTACTGGTATCAGTGATTAACACTACATTATACTTTTATGAACATAAATATAAAATTTTATAGAAATATAAAATTGAAGCATTTCGGATATCAAAACCATGTTCATAACTTCTTAAATAGTTTAGAAAAAAAATTTATTTTCTATTATTTTTAGAACTGTTTAAATTAAAATAGGTACATTCACTGAAAAAAATATTAGAGGACGTTTTGTTGCAATCAACTTAACTAGTATATTTTCATTGTGGTTAAATAATTAATCTTCGTTATTGAAAGGATTGAACTAAAATATGAATTAACTATATATATCACATCGTTGTCACTTTATTTACATAACAAATATTTGCTGTGAAATGTGTAAAAGATGGCAAATTTGTTATTTCGTACATCATTTGTAAACAGATCATTTGAAAAACTAAGGTATCCTATTATACTATTTTGATGTTAAAAGTTAAATTACAGATTCAATTTAAATCCAAGTTAAAAATATTAAAAATATTTTCAAAATGCAACAATTACTACGGTGAAACAAATCTCTTTAACAAGACAGGTTTTAACGACCAAGTCCCCGACTTCACTTTGAATGGTACTTGTACAAAAGAAGAATATAATTTGGTCTCTGAAAAACTTGTTAGTGGTTTATTTTGTTGTGTGGGAAGGTTTATTTTATGCACTACAACACAATTCAATTGCTGATTAAAATTGTTTATGTTAAATCTTATCCGTATTCATGGCGCATCCTAATTTTTTCTCAAACCTGTTTCTTTAGATTCTTTTTTATTAAACTTGAGGTTTCAATCACTTTTCGAAACTGTCTCAGTAAGAAAGTCTACATCGGTTTTTTACAGTAGTCAAAAGAAAAACTTAAAACATTTTGTGTACAAATATATTATAACACATACAATATAAAACTAAAATAATGAAATAACTGTCCATTAATTTCAATATCTAAGATATTTTATAAAGTATGCAAATTTAAATTCTTAAACAATATTGTAATTTAACTAGAATTAAAGCCAAACGTAATATTTATAGAATTTTGAATTGCCTGACCAATATTAAGTTTAGGTAAACAGTCTATATCTATAGCTGTTTCGCCTATCTGTCAGGCATAATACAAATAACCAACTACGGTAGAAACAAATTAAAAAACCATGGATACAATGTGGCATACAGGACCACATTGAACCTCAAACCATGATAAAAGACAACAAGCACAACCATCAACAAATATGACAAGATTGACTTGTATAAAATAACATGCAATGATTACCCTAAAAACTACACTGGACAACCTGGACGAAATTTTCGTCAAAGTTTAAAAAAATATCAACCATCCAATAAAAACGTATCAAGCTCCAAATAAAACTTTAAAGAACAATAAACGAGGATCATACATACACCGACATACATACCAACATAAAGATCCTACTCTTCTGTAATAAAGTTTAACAAAATTAACACATTGGATGCCTGCCAAATATACAGTAATTTCAAGAAGGACATTGTCAACATATGAAATAATCAAACATAATTTCAAGCAAACATCATCTTTGATCTAACAAATACGATATCCCCACCCACAGCCACCAAATCATCAACCTGAATTGAACAGACCATCAGGCAGACAGAATAAAATCAAACGGCCACTAACTGCGACATAAATTAATATATCATGTGTTAGGTGATTTCAAGTATTTTTAAATGTGTTGTTAAATTTTGTATTCGTTTATAATGTTTTAAATTGTGTAATGTAAGAATGTAACTAAGTATTAGCCTGCAATGCTCCTATACAATGTGCCTATAGGCTACAATGTTCTGATGATGCCAGATATATAAGATAAACAGAAGAGAACATAGACTGTTTATAGTTATGGTTCCTCATGCAAGTATAACATTAAAAAAATCAGTAAGTTTAAACAAAAAACAAAAACAAAAAAAATATAAAATATAGCATTTTCAGACTGACTGAATACATTTTATTTTAAATTCTTATGTTATTAATTATTTATTTCTAAAGAAAGATTTTCAATTTTCTAAAGCATAATTATTACGACAAAAATAATGAAAAATTATCTTTAGAAATAAAGTAAATGTTATAGAATGTGTACGTCATATTGTTGGTATTTTTAATTGGTAATAAATTCATGATTACAAGACATTTTAATATTTGTGTGACAATAAGAATGACTAGATTCTAATTATTATGAAAAGTTAGTGTTAAATCTACTGTTTAAAAACTTACTAAATCCATCTAACATCCAGTAGAAGCTCTTAAAATATAATGTGCAATAGCCTTTTATAAAGTCTGCTAGATTGATTCAACGCATCAGTTTGATTTCAGCTGTGTTCGTAAACCAGACCTCCAGAAATAAAAAAAATCAAGTAGCTTCTTAGTATACCGAACTGGAATACAAATCAACAGATCCCACGCTTGGAAGATTACCAACCCTTTATATCACAACCCTAGTTGTCCCTCAAGGGAATGCTGCCGAAATCTAGCTGATTCCACATTATCTTTAACGATCGTTCGAGACTTATATAGGATTAGTAAACACAAGTTATCAAGAAAGTAAGTTAGGGATATTTAAATTTTTTTTTATATTCTTGTAAAGAACTAAAATAAACATTTTAAAATACAGTATATACAAACTGGAATTGTATTTATACATACAGAGTGTTTTCACCCCTCATTATTTTTGTTACTAAAAATAAGTTAACAAAACTTTGTATAATAACGTGTTGCATAACGTGGCAAATCTTTTGACATATCTGACTCTCTATGATTTGGGGGGGGGGGGGGGGAGGCTTAAGGGGGCAAGGGGGTTAAAAATTTCAAATACATAGGTAGGTCAGTAATACATCATAGAAAAGCTTATTAAAATAGATACACAATGGCGAAAATTAAACCTTAATATCTTGCTTCATTTCAAAGTAATGGGCAATCAAGTTATACGTAAGTTTGCTTAACACAATTTAACTAAAAACCGGTTGGCGATTATAAAAAAAATATTCTTGTTTTAAGCATTGTTATCGGAAAATTAGGTATGTTTCTAAACATGTTATAAATTGAGACTGCGCTTAGATTAAAAGAGTAAATGTGTGTTAAACACAGCTATTCGTCTGGCACTCATTCAATAATAAATGTAAACAATTTCAAAGAAGAATCTATAGATTGTAATTAATTTAAAATAAAGTTTAGGTTTGTTTTCGTTTTACTGTATTTACTTTAACCTAGATAAACTAAATTAATATGGGTTGTGCGACATATTTTTAAGCAAATCAATCACCAACAACTAGGTTTGACCAAGCAACCTCTGTTAGAAGTTCCAACTGTAGCATTTCCCCAAAAACGTCTTATTCCATGGACCACTCTGTTTTATTTTTTTATGTTTTGCTGGCTGCATCATATTTGTCTTTACATTTCAATTTTATTAAATTTGTTTGTGATTTTATTGAAAATAAAAAAACGGTTTAATTTTTCCCGCTGCCTTCATATTATTTAAATGTGATACGCCTTTAATTCATTGTTTAATTTGAGAAATAAAAATAATAATCGATAGTTAATGTTATTTAGTTTTATATTTATTGACCATTGGGTAGGGTAAATTTAAAACCAACAATAATCTGTTATTTTTTGGAGGAATATTAATATTTGGAATTAAATTTAAAAACTCGTAAACCATGTATAACGTTTTTATTCTAATTAAAATGAATCATAGCACATTTTTAAAATATATTTATGTCTTAGCAATTCAAATTATTATGTTATGCTTACTTAACTAAGTGGAATTGACTGTTTATGTTTTTAGATCACTCTCTTGATATTATAAGGGCTAAAACAGAACTCACAACTAATATGCCGAGAACTAAACCAAACCACTTATGTTAAATAGCATATTTTTACTTACAAATTTATATTTGCTGTTGGCAGTTTTGTAGACACAACAGACTGTGATAAGCCTTTAATGTTTAACAATATTGGGAGAAGATACACCATTTATATTTAATGACTTGGGGATTTCTCTTCCGAAGTTAGGAGTTCGTTTGTAACACAATTCAGTTCATAAATTATTGCGCACATTCCTTCCGGCGATGCGACGTCCCTTCCCCTCTTCTTGGAGCGTGACTTGCTCCCAATTCTCGATAATGTGTTCAATAAATTATGTTTTCGTTGTTAAACTCTGCTTCTCGCTCATTCGGCCGTAACATCTATATCTTATAGAACTCGCCGTTAAGTTTTAAAATATTTATCATTTCATGAAACGAGATTCATTCTTTCCAATAAATAAGAGCGCGTTATATTACAAACATTTTCATTAGTTCTCTGCTTTTATATAATTTATCAAAATAATATTTTATAAGACTTATGTATACTTACGTCAAACAAAGTTTATTGACTGGTTTTGCTCTTTCTAATAATATGAAAACATTGAAAAGCTATAGATTTAAATGAAACAAATGTTGAATATTTCATTGAAAAAATGTATTTAATAACAATAAATATATATAATTGAATTTGTATTTATACTATATTGGCAGTATTCTACTCTAATACAACTATATTAATATTTGTATTGCTCAATAAATAGATTGAAAAAGAATACAACTTTCATACATACAAAATTGGTTTCCTTTGTGCAAACATAAAAACAAAATTTTATGAGTTAATTAAAACATTTCATGTAGCAAATTGGTATTTTTGCTTTAGTTCTTGTAAAAATATTGATCGTTCCTAATAAAAGTTTACATCTTTTAAGTAGG
>JAGFPH010000245.1:358711-403911 GCA_018207615.1 Philaenus spumarius | reverse complement strand
GTTTGTATGAATTTTACAGGAAAACTCAAGGGGATGACGTCGATGTCTAGGTTCCGGCGCATCAGCGACCCAAAAAAACCCCAGGTGAGGAGTTTGTTTCATTTGAGCGTGAATTTCAGAAGAAGCCTCGGAGATGAGGTTTATCAGCAATCCTAAACTCTAGGTTATCGATGGACAAATTTCAAATTTGGAGGTCATATTCGGGATTAGCGACCTCGAAAACTACCATTAACCTAATTTGAGTCCATTTCAAGTGATATTAACTAAGTTATGAATTTTTTCTAAGTGACTTCTGAAAATGCATTTTCCCGAATGCATTTTACACTGAACAAATGCAACTTTGAAAAATTATAAAATAAAAAGTGGTACATTTTTTCAGATTATTTTTGGAAACTAATGCAAAAAACCCCATTTTAATCAGTCTATCACATCAAATTTCGGAGGTTGTGTCCTTTATTTCCTCGCCTATAATACAAACACAGGAGACTTGGACTATCCGGCTATCACTGTACCACTATACGCCGATTCCCTCAAACATTGTAGGCCTAGATTGTTGTATTAAAAAAGAGTTACGTAATGTATTAATGCTTTATACAGAACCTTATATTTGTATTATTTATTTCCTTCGATGTGTTACAACCATGCTTATTTTATCATTTTGTAGATGACATATTACACAATACAATAATTATTTTCACTTTCCAAAATACAAAACTAAAAACAATAAAAACGAATCTGGTGTAGCTTCCCATATATGGAAAGTGGAAACATAAATTAAGTCCCATTGAGTTGCAAATTTAAAATGGTATGACTTTTAACTGGGGCTCTGAGTATCACGATGTTTGAGCTTTAAGAGTGGTTTCAAAACATTCTTTCCCTACCATAATCCAGTTTTTCAGTTTTCAAAGCTATTGATGTCATATTTATTGTTCAGAGTGGATGATGCATCTCAGTTTTGAGGCGTACATTAGAAGAAGTGTTTATTGTTCAGTTGTATGAATGTGTATGAATGCTTAATTATGATTGTAATGCGTATTAAACTTTTTGCATTAATTGCTGTTAATGTTTTTATAAATTGCATAAGCTACATTTATTATTATTTGATGTCTGTTAAAGTACTATTAATTTTTAAGAATTTAATTTTGAATATGTTTGTAATTTTGTATTGGGGTTAGGTGGAAGAGAGGACTAAATAGTCCTAACCTCGCCCCCAAAAAATAAAGTCAATATATCTATATATCTATCTATCCTATAAATAATTGGAAAGGTAAATCCCATTAGGTAATGTTTTGCTTAACCTATTAATAATTACTTCAATTTAATTGTAACTTCAGATTGTTAAATAAATCTAAGTACAACAGTATGTTTTTTATATTATTATTTATTGAATAAGAACATTCTTAATTTCACTTTAATGGAATACTATTTACACAAAATTTAAAACATCGAATGACTTTATATGAAATCCTTTACATCATTACGAAGGTTTACAACAACAAACGGGAAATATATAATAAACGTCTTTAGGAAATTCCATTGTGAGCTCAAAGTATTATATAAATATAATATTATACTATCTTTTTAGGAAAAATAAATGACGAGTATTGGAAAAACTCAAAGAAAAGCCAACATCTTAGCCTGATTCCAACCTGGCATTCCGTACCAGACATTTAAAAGCCAACTAATTTCTTTTTCGACTTGAAATTTTTCACCTTAGACAGATAGGCGGAGAATAACATAGGCTCTATTGTATGCAATATTACGTTTGCATAATGAAAAAAAAAACACTAAGCTGTTTTTCTTCATGTATTTATATTAATACAAGATTAATTTATATTACCTGTTTTTTCCGTCAAGTGATCCACTACTAGTATTAAAAACACTACCGAGGTTTCGGACGTATTCAATCGTCCATCTTCTGGTGTAATGAAAGAATATATATATTAATATATTATTTAGTTTTACATTCGATAAATTTTAAAATACATCATACATTAATAATAGCTCATGAATGTTGATTAAAACCAATTATGTTTACCAGAGTCAATTATAATGGTGGTAGTATACGAGGTCAATATAGTAGCATCTATACAAGTTAATTGACCTTTTTAACCTTCAGATAAGCTCTCTCGTTGTTATAGAAACTATTGTAATATGATATAGTCTAGCTTACACTACACATTAGCTATTTAGAACTTTATCAACAAACCCTGTAATATTGTACTTAATGTCATGTGTAACTAATAGCTGTTACTGCATCTTTATTTTATTACTTACGACCTATATTTAATAGTGTGTTATTATATTGTGAGTTTAAACCAAATTGGAAATGTTTTATTATATTAATAACAATTTATTGCATTATAAAAAGAGAAATAGTAATAAATATTAAAAGTAGAGTCAGAAGACTGTTAAGATTTGCAAATCCTAATAACCAAGGATTTAAGGAGTTACCGTAAATCGTTCAGCAACTTATTTTTAAAAGTGTATAAATTACTCATAAATATGCAAATTATTAAGCAATTAACCCGAAGTACTAAAACTAGCGTTAAATGGTAATACCAATATTTCTTGTAAAATAATAGGCCATAACAGTTGATTACTCTTAAATTCAATTTATGTTATTTGGTCACTGGTTACGAATATCAATTCTAAATTATAATTAAACCTGAGAGAACTACACACATCATTAATCAATTGTTAAACATGTTAAACTATGTAAAATAATAGGAAGAATATAATCGTTGAAGTAAATTAGTTTCCGTCTATTATGAATATGCTTACAACATAATAAAATATTAAACATAATACATATATTAATTTAAATTTTAAATTTAAACTGTAATATTCTTATTAGTTATTGTTTCATTTATTTTTACAAAAGAAGACTTTAAGTAATGAGCGTAAATATAATATAGTTTTGTATTCAGAAGTTCAACAAAACAGTGTTTGAAACAAAAGATAGTTTATAAACATGTTTTATTCAAGGATAATCAGTTACGTGTACTATTACCGTTATTACTAAAATATAATTCAATATTTTCGATTTTATTAAACTTTATGTAGGTTTTTATTATTACAAGATTCACTGTCAATAATATCATCTCATTCATTCGATTGTATACTAAACTTTCGGTAGTAACATGTAAAGCGAGCCTTTGATAACCGCACGTTGGCCCACACATATAGTCTTTCTTACATGAACAAAATATCATACAATACCATTTTATAGAAAACGTTTAAAATCATTTAATGCATCACTTTCAGATAGGCTTTCACCTAAATTGTCTTCTTTCGAACGAATTAAAATTAAATACGTTATTAAATTCTACTGCTTAAACAAATTCGTCACTTGTTCAACAATTTTTATTTATGTCTCCAGAATTATTGGTTTGTTAACAGTATAACAAACATAAAGTAAAACATGTTTTGGTCATAACTAGGATGGGTTTTAATTTTACGATTTACTATGGTGGGAGGAGTTTAAAATTGTATTTAAATTTAAAATGTTATTATGAGCTCTGTTATAGTTGTTGTATTAATTTTTAATTTATGTGCGTACAAATAATACTTTAATGATCTCTAAATAATCAGACCCAACTTTCAGATTATCATATCTTTAAAACCATTTGGCTAACAAAAATATTTTAAAATGCAATCGTTTTGTCTTTTATAAGTTTCAATTGCGTGATTTTATACCATTTGCTAACTATGATATTTAATTTGTAGAAAAATCTACAATATAAAAATCTGTTATTGATAAATACAAACACTTTATTTTTATATTATGAGTTAATATATTCCAAGAAATTGGTTAAACAAAACGAATTTAATTTCAAATAAACTCTGGGTAAAACAGAAATGTATTTAAATTCCTTTTATAAATATACTTGAATTTTTTACTTTGTATGTTTTCTTTACGTCAAATTGTTTTGAGCTGTTTATAAATGAAAGGCTAGCAGTGCGATTTTTTGAGGTATCATTTTCAAATTTCAACTAACTGTAACTGAGAAAAATTTTAGTTAAAATTTTTCTCTAGAATTTGATTCTCTTTCGGATTATTTTATAACCTTATACAAGAGAGAAACCAGTCTTATTTTTAACGGCTTGCACAATTTCCAGTAAACAACAATTTTAACGAATTTTGTAATACGTTGCAAAGAGATTCATAAACCGATTCTCAGTTTGTGAGTTAATCGCTTTATTGGATCTTATTCATGAGATGATTACATTTTAATCTTGTTTAAGGCCTAGTTTTTAAATTAATGGTTTTTATGTGCAGTATTTATCAGTAGTTATTACCTTATTTTTAAAACTCTCAAGCACAATTCATTCCTACTCTTTACATACAATGTAATAGTTTTTATTTAAGCTAATATTAAAATTAATAATTTTTGTTACCTAAATGATGGATTTACAATTTTACTCTTGCTTATAAAACAGTGAGTACGTTAACCGGCCAGTAATTAGGTTCACGGTTAACACTACGTAGGTTATTGTTTAAGCTGAAAGCTGTGTTAATAAAATACAGTTAGTTATGAAAATATATAACAATTTAATGTGTATCATTTATTTAATATGTTTTTATTATTTACAGTCGTATACCCTTTTAGGTAAATATGTTTATAAAACGTTTTATTTAACATGATATAAACGCATATGATTTATATGAAAAGTACACATAAATAATAAGTTGTAATAATAATCAGTAATAAAATAAAATAAAATTAATTGCTTATTGACTGGGTGAATTTAATTAATTTGGACTCCGACGAGATCAAAGTCTTAACACGTACCTCATAAAATATTACTTTCATGGTTTAATAGCTTTGCAACTGTTATGTATATACCATTTGGCAATGTTTCCTTACTCTCATAAAATTTCGTTTATTGTCAAAGCTTAATTATTAATACACTTAACGGATTTAAATACAAATTAGAATACCATAGTTTATCTTGAAATACTTGCTAATTAAAAACAAGCAAGGTTTACAGTTTCTTCCTCGACCGGTTTTTATCTCGTCCATTAAAACCAGATCCAAGTATAGTTATTTCTAGCTTTAATTATTGAATCCAGATTAAATCAGGACACTTGTGATTGTATATTATTCTGGTTACAAAGATATAAATTTGTTCGATAACTAACGAAGCTTATACAACTTAACTCTAATTATTTTTACAATTAAAGTAAACTATTGTATTTTAGTTCAATATTTATTAGAGTTTAATAGAAATATATTCTTAAATACACAAATAATAAATTGTTTTTTATCTTATAACGTATAAACTATACACAATTAGAACTTTATTAAAATTGTAGTCTTTTGAGTAGCTTAGAGTAAATATCATAAAAAAAATATTTAAATTATGCGATTCTAATTTTTGTACAAAACTAAATTTTATAAAACCATTGTATTTTAATTTGTAACTTAACTTACCACCATTTATATTAGTATTTTTTTAGTGATTATAATGGTATTACAGTTTTAATTCTATTCAAGTCAAAAAGACGGCTCTTCTTCGAATTTCAGTACGGTGTATACAATGTTTGCAAATTACATAAAATTTGTATGACTTATTTTAAACAAACGTCTACATTTAAAACTTGTTCAAGCTTGACAAAATCTTAAACTATTATATAGTGAAGCTATTTCCCTTATTATTTGGCCTCAAATGGAAACTTATTTCGATAATTAAAATATGAGGGAACTCATTTACAAATTCAATCGAAATTATAGTTGTTTAAATACATCCTAAGAGTAATAAATATATATATTGACTTACCGTCTACAATATTCAATTTGTTGTCGTATACGACGGCCGTTTCAACTATTCAGCCATTTTCAAGTATTTTTCAGCAGGATATCCTTTGTCACTTGTTTGAAACACTCATTACAGTACACTAACACAACACAATAAAAAATAACACGATGCATTAGTTAAAAAAGATAAAACCGTCAATTCAAAAATCTTCGACTGGTTGGGCCCAACATTCCGATACGTACTGCGGACGAGATGGTCAATCACGCTAATCGATGGAAGGGGTTGCTTATCTCCAACAACGTTGAATATTGTAGACGGTAAGTCAAAATATATTTTTATTATATCAATATTAAGAATGGCAACAAACAAACGTTTTGACTAAGAGTAATGTTGAGGAAGGAATGAATAATGACATATTATGAATTGGGTTCCTTAATGTTACACGTTTTAGTTCTAAATAACCTCATTGAAGTGACGTTACGTTCGTTACATCTGATATTATAAATATTCATGTTTGGTAGTTATTGCTCTATGTTAATTTCAGCATGAAGCGTCAGAAACTGATTAAGTTACAAGCCGACTAGGTTGTTGTCGTTGTTGTAGAAATTCGAAACTTGTCACATGAAATGTGTCTTTTGAATTTCATCTTAAACGAAATACAAGTTGATGTACAGTATATTATTAAAGTCTACAGTGAGCTGCTATCAAATTACAGTATATATTATAATACGTTTGATAACGGTCAGTTCGTTAAAAACATATATTTTAACTTATTCATATAGAGGAGTATGGTGTTATTATTTGGGCAGCTGATTATGTTTCACAGAAAATTAGTGGTAATAATGTTTTTAAAATGCCAGATAAGTTCTTCATTGCATATATTTACGAAGCTGGAGGTTTTAACTTTGAGAAACATAATGTACATTAAATAAGCTCACTAGCATTTTCATAGAAGAAAATTGTAACAGTAACGTGTGCAAAAATAAATTATGAAACACATTAAATATTTTCTGTTGTTCTATTTGTACATCATTACTCAATATCCTAACAGTAAATTCAAACAGCAAGAGGGACAGGCTAATTTCATTTAATTTATATTGTCACAAACTCTGAAATATTTGACGTTTATCAAAAAAGGGAATGTGTTTTAATCTATTCATGTGTATCTATGTGTAAGCCTGAATTCAACACATTGTTTTAATTTTGTGAGTGTTTTATTTTTGAGTTCAGTTACAAATACATTAATTTTTACAGGGTCGATATAAGGTCTGGAACATAATAATTTGTATTTCAGATTCAGGTTAAGGGTAGAAGGACGCAAAAAATGCCATTGGATAGATTTTAACCTGGTCTATGTATAAGCCATAATGAAATTCAAATTCAAATATATAAAATATATTTATGAAAATAAAAATAAATGAAAATAAATAAATAAATTAAATAAATATAAGGTAGCTATATAAAAAAAGGTGGCTTTAGGGTAGGCATAAAAAGGCGATGACACTAAAAAGGTAAATATTTTAAATTATTATTTTTAAACAGATAAACATTTTGAGAAAAATGCATCTAACAATATTATTCCTTATTGAATTAATCACGTTATTAAAGAATGTTCGTCCATCCATTAATCTACTTTGACGTTTTTACGATCTATAAGAATACTACCTACATTTAAGAATTCTAATAGTTTTAATAAATAAGACAATATACATTGCTCTGAAATGTTGGTTCTAGGCTTATTTTAAATAATGTTGTAGACAATTACCAAGAAATTATGTTTTCGGTTTTTTGTCAATAACTCTGTTATATTTGGACATACAGAAACGACAAAAATGAAAATTTGTCTGTTTTTAAAAAAGCCAAATATTTTGTCACTTGTAAATTTTGTTACGTTAAAGGTTACATTATATTCCACTTTAAAAATGTGTAACATCCACCATTTTGAATATTATTAAAATAGTTTCTTGGTGTTTTTTACACTTGTAAATCTTGTAAATTTTGTAAACATACAAAATGCCTGTACCAAATTTGAACTCAATGTATTATCTATTCATGGTGTTACATTGTGTTTGTAAAAAAACAAAATAGAGGATTTCCTTTAAACCAAGCCGAATTCGAAAAAAGTTACTGAACATTTTAAATTTATTCCAATGTATACAATCTGTGACAACCTGTATATACAAAACGATTCGAATAAGAAGTGATTAAGTACACTCGTATTACCTTTACTCATATGTTGAGTAGATCTTATAAAGGAGTACAGGAAAATTCTGAGTTAAATAACTTATATTGAATAGTATAATATTGCTAAACAAAGTGATTATGCCATGGTAAATGTTTCATCTTACAAATGATCAAATCAAATATAGAAGGTACAAATTCTGAAGACAAAAATAAAGTTGTTTAGTTGGTATAGCCTTCCTTTTCTTTTATAAAAGCTTCTTCATAAAGTATTCAATTATGTACTGATAATTACTGGATACTTCATCAGAGCACGTCCTAATGCTGAAACTTTGATAAAACGGAATTCATTGATTGGCTTTTTTCTCAATCGCTTCAATCAGTGAAACTTTTTCATTTAGTTCCAAACGTTGATCCTTCCAGATGAGCGGCGTCCGTTCGGCTATTCTCGCCACGCTTCGATTATTTCCGCTAACAAGGGACCTGCCAGTCACACCGCTCTACAGTACGCGCTGCGCCTCAGTGTAAGGCTGGTCGGTCAGCGTAGTCGATTCAACTTAATACTTCCGTAATTTTCAATTTAATTTATAGTTTAACAGATTTACTACAAATGAGTGAACATTTATAAATTATGTTAATAAAAATATGTTAGTTCGAATATAACTGTATTTAGTGTTTTAAAAATAAATAAATACAATATGAAATTTACATATTGTTTATACTATTATTACCATTAGAAAAACATTACGAAAAAATGATTTAACCACCTAATTAACATGTTTAAAAGTGAATACTATTTCGTTTGTGAAAAGTGTCATGTGTAGAATTAATAGTTTAAGGATTGTTATGACGATTATTTTAGTGGGCAGTTTTTCAATACATAAAGCTCCTGCTATTATTACCGTTGAGGAATTAGGTATGTTGAGTTTAAATTGGCTATCAATATTAAGTAACTAATACAATAGATAAATAATGTGATGAATAAATGTATACGAAACTGGCTGTGTTCTTCAGTGTTGATTTAACTATTTACATGTTATATATTACATGTTTTATATTAAGATAGCATGTTATACAATACATGTACGATTTGGCTATCGTATTTAATATGTATTATAAAAGTATGCATTTAACTATAGCTACTGCCTATATTTCGAATATATAAACTAATTCATTACATTAACTTTATAATTTAAACAAATTAATTAGTTGCGGTTGAAACTTATACGAACTTACAAAAAAAATATATGAAAATCTGTAAGCAAATTTATGTTGTCTTTATAGAAGCATTAAAATGGTAATATTTGGAAAACTAGTTCACTAATTTCAGAAATCATTTACTAACAAATAGTATTCACTTTATATATTATAACCTAGGTACAAATTACGTTAAAAATCCATTAAAGTGAAGCACCTAAAATCATAAACGTTCGGGGCACTAAATCCAACAGAAACTTTTACTTTTGATTTTTTGACGGGTTTGAAATTTTGTTTGTTTAGTTGTCTTATACGTAAACATATAGATTGTTATTTCTACTTTTGAAATAAATTCTTAGTTTTATTTATGTTGAACATAACAGTATTAAAAAAATATATATATGTATTTGAACCAAAACCTTGCGTTTTCTGAGGGATACTAAATTTATGCTGTCTGAAATAGAACTAGGCTATTTTCACTTTAATTATTATTGTTATTTTATGATTTTTATATCGTTAGCTTAATTTAATTAACTTTATTTTGTTTTATTATATTGTTTTCTATCAGTAAAAAGATTGCAGGTGTAAGCCAATAACGTACAAAATGATTTAAACATACACTTTCGTTTGCAAATTAAAGTAAATATTCGGGACTCTAAGTCATAAAATCATATAAATCTTATTGGAAGTTTAAATATGTTTATGCTTAGTATCATAATACATTTGTCAGTACCATAACCATCTATTCCCCAAATTCCATCATGGTTTGCCTGATTTAGTCTAAAGTTCCAAAAGGTAGAGTTCCAATACAGGTCTTCGGCTCTATTAGGGTCAGTACGTTTATATCATCTCTTAGTCTACTAAAACTTTTTTGAACAACATCAATATATTTAATAGTATGTTCCAGAATCTTAAAAGAGTTAATCCATCATTCTAAGGGTGTCTTACGCTCTGTATTGCAATACCAATCGCCCCAGAGTACATACCTACATGTAGAAAATACTGCGTCAAAATATGTGTCACAGGTTCTCAAACTAACATAAAGAAAGACAAATAGAAAGGGAGATAGTAGTGTTTATTTATATATATTATGCCCTAAACACATTATGAATTATCAAAATATAAACTCATATTTAAAAAATTTATGGTACCAGAAACTGGCACATACTTTCTCACAAACATACAGTATTTTAATTACTAAACAGATTCGCTCTGACTTCATAATTGTAATAAAGTAGGAGAGGGGATACATTAAAGTAGGAGAGTAACTAATAAATATTATTATTATTAGCTAGATCGTTCTCGAACAAATTTGCACCGAACATGTCAATTAGGCCTGTATAGATGTACAAAAAAGGTTTCGAAAATTTTTGAAAATCAATCCCCTTTTTGACCAAAAACCCCCCAAAAATCAGTTATTATTATTATTCTTATTATTACTAGCTAAACGAGAATTTTTAGAAAGAAGCGGTTTTTTGCATATGGTATGGTACATTAAGGGCTACAAATAAGGCAATTTTTATCAAAATCGTTATAACCGTTATTTTTATTTAAAAAATAATAACTGATTTGTTGGTGTTTTTTTGGCCAAAAAGGGGGTTGTTTTTCAAAAATGTTCAAAACCCATTTTCATGCATCTATACAGGCCTAATTTACATGTTTGGTGCAAATTTGTTCGAAATCGATCGAATAGTTTTCTCTCTAGCTTTGTATACATACAGACAGACATTTTGTAAAAAACACTTTTTTTGACTCAGGGGTACCAAAACGGATATTTCCGCAAAAATCTCAACATCATTTTTTTCACACTGATTTGAAAAAAAAAACCCGAACCACAAAACAAGGAACAAAAACAATAACTAAACAAATTAATTGTAAGTTTTTACCCTCTGAGGGTGATGACCTTGTCATCGAAATGTGCATAAGGGTAACGTATCAAACATAACTTACAATTTAGTTGTTTAGTTATTGTTTATGTTCCTTGTTTTGTGGTTTGGTTTTTTTTTCAAATCAGTGTGAATAAAATTATGTTGAGATTTTTGTGATATAGTATAGTGAGAAAGTGATATAAACAATATTTAATAGATTTAATACATATATTTTAATGACAAATTTGTTTAAAAGTGTATTTACCAATGGTTTTAAATGAACAGTTGTTATATCAATAAACCATTCAATTTGAATTGCGCCATCAAATGAGATCAATGGATTATTAATATAATAATATTTCCATTTATTTATTGTCTATTGCCAATAAAACGTATAACACAGTTGCAACAATAAATGAGGATTTCTAAAGTAATTGTCCATCAGTTTGATAACTTTAACGATTTTGTTTAGCTTTGTTTAGGGATAACAGTGCAGTTAAAGTACGATATAGATAAATCGTGATTTATTGTGACTGCAACAAAAACGTTACAGAGACTTTAATCCGTAGCAGAGTAGTGTAAAATACGCCCTCTTCAATATCTCTCTATTTATATGTATTGCTAGAAAGTATTATCACTTATAATTACGCCGTAAACGATTATATACTTACATAATTAATAATATAAATATATTTTAAACTTTTGTGTAAACATTGCAGAATATTTAAATTAGTTTATCTATTTGAATTTTTATTTTAGTAATATTTGCATATATTTACTTTCAAAACCAAGATAATCTTATATTTTAATTTCGTTTATTATTGAGTTACCTCTTTGGCGATAAAGGGATAAAAGGGAATATTTGAGTGGAAGTTTTAACATTTATGTTAAACGTTCATCAAAAACATCAAATGAATTAACAAAACATTGTCTATATCATGTACTATAATGCTAATTAATATTAGGCCCTACTAGTAATGTAATTTTTTATTTATTTTTTTTAAAGCGAAAAACCTTACTAGTAATGTAAACACAAATTTATTGAATACATTTCTTAACAGAACAGGTGTCAAAGTTTGTTATAGTTAACACATTTGTTTACTAACAGTGATGTAAAATAATATAAAACATTCCAAGTAATTTTACTGTATTGAGTAAAAATCTAAGATAAATAACATAACAAATACCATTATAGGAGGTTTAAGAGTTACTATTTTCCTTAAACAAAATTTAGAGCAGCCTTGTTACTTTTTTTGTAATAAATGGCATTTCGAAGCTTTGTTCGAAGCTCTTGAAGCTTGTTTGGTAATGACAGTAATGTTTATGATGTTGCGTTATGGTTGTTTTAATTTTAATAAACATCACTTTTTGTAAATTGTGCATACCGATGAAATATTTTTTACAAAAAATTAGATTGAAGTTACTCTCATTAATGTAATCAAATTAAAAGTACCTACATAACATGTTATGTTATTTGAATAATTGTAACATTATAATTTCTACTTTTACAATCGATTTATACCGTTTACATAGTAAAATTGAATTAATTGTTGTCTGTTTGTTTATAACTTTTATAATTTATACATAGTGCTAGTTTTCACAAAACGTTTAATACAGCAAATATAAATACATTTTCGTTAATTACTACAAACAATATTACTTTACCCATTCAGATAGTAATCTATTATGTAATTTATTTAGGTAAGAATATAAAAGAAAAGTATGAAAAACATTCGTTGACTACAATAATATTAAAAAGATGTACACAATTTTAAATAACGTACTGCTTTATGTAGATTTGTAATTCATTAATAAATACAATAAACAGAAAATTTAAAACTGTTATTATATTTATAAACATGTTTTTTAAGAGAGCAAAATATATACTTAGTTTTGATAATAAATAACGCTGTTTACTTACAATTTTATATCAGATGTAAATAGATTCAAAATGTTTCATTTCATCAAATATTTATTAGCCTACTAAAAAAAAGATAGTACTAAGAATATAAACATAAATGCACAGAAATTTACCTAAAACCGTCTTAATGCCAGAATTTAAAGACAAAATTATCAAAATGTTTTCTATTTTTGTTTCCCAAAACTGATTTTAAAGAAAACCTTTAGCGAAACTAAACATTTGATAAATAACCCTAGAAACTCATATAAGACTGCGAGAGATAAATTGAGAACTGTCCACATGTCAGTATGTTAACAACCGTATCTAGAACGGATTACGAAACGCTATTCCTGTTTCACATTGCTTGAAGCATTCTACTATAGTAAATACACGGTCTGAGTGTCAAATTTATAATAGCCATTTCGGGGTGAATTAAACAAATGTGAAGGGTTTATTTATAACTTAATCAAAATATTTACGAAATAATTTCTTGAGGTTGTCTTATTCGAAACAATTAGTTTTTTTTACAAAATTGAAATTGAATTTTAGTCTTACTGTCACAAAATTCAAATTGTTAATTTAATATTTTTTTTTATATGAAAGTTTAAATGTTTAACATTTTTTCAAGGTATTTGAACAGTTTTAAAAATAGAAACTTACTTATCTCTAAAGTTGATTAATTTATTAATTTGTAAAATAAGTGGAAATAGATACAAATCCAGGAATCAAAACTAACTTTTCAAGTTAGACTTAAACCACTAACTTGTGTTTTTTTCTTCTTAAAATGACTATTAATACTCATAGACATCTTGTAAATTTAAATAACAATTACAATACAAATATGTAATAAAAATATAAGTTCTACGATTTTTAATATGTTTAGAAATAATGTGGAATGTAGACTATAGTTAAAACGGAGTATTATTGGAACGAAGTTATTGCGGTAGGAGTTAACAAACAGAAAATGTAACGCGTAACGAAAAAAGTGTTATTAATTGGCTGCTATGGCAATAACAAATATAAAATACGAGTAACGAAAAAGCGTTATCAAATTGGTTGCTATGAGAATGAATGTAAATACATTCAAGAAATATGTCTTTTGGTTCATCAATTTAAATTGAGAGACGATCGTTCTGTTCAGCGTAGTTCAGATATTACGTCAAGCGCTGAAATACATTCAATAAACATAAAATGTTGGTTCATGAGTCTAGGCCTAACCTAAAATATTGTATGTATGTTGCCGTTAAGACAAAAATACAATAAATTAAACGTACATACAATAAGTTTAGGTTTTGCCTAGACCGATGAACCAATATTTTATGTTTATTGAATGTATTTACAATGAATGGATGTTTGATTGTGTTTACCATCTTAGCTTTGTTGTTATAATTAATTCTACACCTTTATTATAATAACATTAAACGTATGGAAACAGTTAATATTTGTATAAAAAAAACACACTAAAAATAAACTGCAATTGAAAGATTAAAATTATGTGTGTATTTTGCCGTTAGGGCTGGTAAAAGAATTGAAGTAAAGTCGTGATGAACTCCGTTCCTGACGGGAGTCCCACGACCGCACATTTACTTTTTTTATTTCAACAGATTTCTTAAAATAGTAAATTTGGTAAATACAACATCCTCTCAAAGATGAACCAGATACACATGAACATAAAGTAGAGTCAGCTGTTTCCAAGGTCGAAACTTATAAAACTCTAAGGGAAGGGGGTTAATTGTCTTTCTAATTGATGAAGTGTCCTCTGTCACCCGCATGATGACAGAATGTCCGGATCTTGATTAGTTCCGCCTCTAGAACGGACGTAGGCCTACTTTAAGGCTTTATTTATCTTGTATTAATTGTTCTCTTTTTCTCGTGAATTTGCTTTGGTCATTTGTGTTTGTGGGACTTCCCCATTAGTCACTAAACTTATTCTTTTTACTTGCTGTTTGATATAGTTAAAATTTTTATTATAATAATTATTAAGAATAAGTATATGTATGTTCAATGGTACGGTATGTGGGCCTAAAAAGGATTGATTCAAATAAACATTCATCAGATTATAACTAAACTTTACTGACGCGTTAGTTTTACTTTCTGAGTCACATTCGTTTGATTATGTGGCTTTGCCCTGAATTAAAACGAGGTAGAAGTATATGGAATCTATAAACTATCCATAGAACTTGAACCTAGCCTTGTGAACTTGAGTGATCGTTTTAGATACACAATAAAATATAAACGTATAAAGTAAAATTTAAATTTAAAACACAAATCAACATTGTTTATTTAAAAAGTAATCAAATATTTATTTATCTATATATTATTAATATAATACTATCAACTTTTTCTATTTCAGTTTGTGATAAATAATGCGTTGAATTCACAAGCAAAATTATGTGACAAATTTGTAGTTTTGTCATGTAATTCCTCTTTATTATATTATGGTTTTAAAAATTAATAAAAACCGTATTTGTTAATTTGAAAAAGGTATTTGTTTACACTAAAATGCTTTCTTAGTGATGAGAGCGTTTCCATTGGTTCAAAACGTTTCCATACCAAAATATCATCCGCTCAGTTCTTGTGTTTTTAAAATTTTATAAAACTCTAACTTTTAAACGGTTAGTCGTATAAAAAAAAAAAAAAAACACACACACACACCGAGAACAAAAAAGTCTTACAATAACTTGTTAAACTCAAAGCCATCATTAAATACAGGCAGTTTCATAATACATTCGAAAGTTGTCCGCCCTATTCTAATTTTTGAAATGTTAAATTAATATTTTTAATAGTCACTAAAAAGTAGGTGAAGTCCCCATTTAAAGTTTGCTGTAAATCTTGTACTTTTGGAGATCATAATTAAAATGCCCAGTTAAAATGGACACTGTAGGCCTATATAAAATTTTACCTTTTGATGTCGCTTTGTATAATAAACGTTTTAATTACTAATCATAGACTTAATTATTTTTCATTTTAAATATATTACAAACTCACGTGGATTCTGAAAAATATATTTTATCTATGTACTAGAATTAATTTAATATATAATTATCCAAGTTCCCAGTAGCAATACAATTACTTTCCGACATTAAAACAAAAACAAAACCCAAATAAATATTTAAATCAAGCAATAAGGGATATCAAAGGATAATTTATGAGAATAAAATTATGCAACACAGATTATACCGAAGTACTTATAATTTCAAAGAAATGCACCTAAATATTCCATCTTCTTATTTGTTCTTCTTATTTGTCTTGATTACATTATGCAATAAGGAATTTAATTGTACTTTTCAATCTTTTTAAATCTCTTTATTGTCAAATTGTAAGTTTACTAATGGTTAGGTGTTTATCTTTGACGAGGATGTAAGTAAATATCCTTCTTTAGATAAGAAGCCGAGCCGGTTCAAGGATCTTGTTATCGCTTTAAACGTTTTGTTACTTTTTGGTAATTTATTGAAACCTTATTACTATCTAGAATTTAATAATTATTCTTATCATAACATCCAATATAACATAAAGGGTGTCAGAAAAAAACATTAGTGAGTTATACAAGATCTTATTGTAAACATTTTAATAAATTAAAAGTGTCCGGACACTTTTTTCGAATTCGGTTTAGTTTACTCGAAATTCACCATTTTGTTATTCTACAAAAAAACTCACTGTAACACCAGAAAAAGATATTGAGTTAAAATTTGGTAGCCTTTAATAATTTTGTGTTACGACTTACAAAGTGTACCAAACATAGAATTTTGTGTTTATAATTTTCAAAATAATGGCTGTTATAAAATTTTAACATGAAATAATAATTTTTTGAACCAATAACTTTACAAAAACAATCTACGAGAGAAAAAATATTAGATTTTTTAACGTCAAACAAAAGTTTTTTTGTCGTTCTGCAGGTGAAAGGATAACCGAGTTATCGAGGAAACCTGAAAACAGTATTTCTTGGGGATTGTCTACAAAATCAAAAATTAGCCTAAATATGTATATATTTTTTATTCTTATAGTTTTAATAAGTAATATAAAATTATTTGCTCTAAAATGTTGGTTTTAGGCTAATTATTTTAAATTTTGTAGACAATTAAAAATAAATAATATTTTCATTTTTTTGTCAATAACTCGGTTATCTTTTGACCTACAGAAATGTTGTAAAAGCCATTTTGTTTGTCGTTAAACAAATCAAATATTTTGCCTCTTGTAAATATTGTAAAGTTAGCAATTTTCAAGATATTCCACGTTAACAATTTGTAATGCCCGCCATTTCGAAAATTTAAGTAACAAATTCTTGGTATTCTTAAAAATCGTAACATAGAAAATGCGTATACCAAATTTGAACTCAATATCTTATCTATTTGTGTAGTTACATTGAGATTTTGTAAAAAACAAAATGGTGGATTGTTGTGACTAAGCTAAGCCGAATACGAAAAAAATTACTGTTAATTTATTTTACTGTATACAATACAATCCTGTATATAATAGCCTGCTAAGGTTTTTTGTGCACCCTGTATAAGATTGATAAGATAGTATTAAACATAAACAAATATTAGAGAGAAAAATTTTGTTTAGTATAACGTTTTATTTTTAAGGGTTAGAATATATAATTAAATTTAAAATGTATAGACTATGTTTAATGTGATGATTTTTTAAATTTATTATTGTAAAAGATTTTTATTATATTTTTATACACTCCATATAAACATTAAAAAGATACATAATGTTACAGTATTCACAGTTTAAAAGTTATATTATGTGCATTGAAAAGTAATTAATCGTTATTGCATATATATGGAAGTTAGTGGATTGAATAGTAAAGCACAACGTTCTTCTGAATCGATACGTTCATATTTGCTTATTACTTAAGCTGAGCTAAGAAAGGAGGTTACATAAATTTACACACTCTTAGACTCATAAACAATTCCTTTAGTAAAAAAAAAAAAATAATCATAATAATAAAAATATATTGATAGCTGATTGAGAGTTATTTTTAGTCACACGGTATATTAGTTATCTTAAAAACTTACCAATATTATATTTATTAAATTATAACATTTAATTATTTCATAAATACAAATTATTTTACTATTGTATTTAATATATCTTTCTGTTTTACAGGCTTTGTAGAACCATTATTTTGTTTGTTTAATAATTTGGGAAAGAATCCGTTTATCCCATATGAATTAAGCTACTTATATATTTTGATTTTTAATTATAGATTTGCAATTGTCTGTATTTCAGCGTCCATTAACAGATTTGTTGAACTTTAGAAAATTCAAGAATAAGTCGAAATTTGAAATTCAGAAACATTTTGTAATATAGTTGTAAATACAACTATCATAATGAATATAGTACAACACACACATAAAGAAAGAGCATTTATGATTTTTTTTTTTTTTTTTTTATATTTATTCATTCTTTGAATACATAAATACGAGCTTAACTAAACACAGAAACATAATACATTATTAAAGATATAAACTTAGCTAGACAAAATAAGAAAATATAAACTAACCACATCTTGGTAAACAAATAAACAAACCAGAAAAAAATACTAATAATTTCAAATAAAACTTAACTTAGATACAAAAACTTAAAAAAAGAAAATTAAAAAAATACTTCTCAGTAAAAAACAAAAACAAAAATTAACATTTCAAAGAATGAAAATAATGCACCTCCAAGGGCTTTTGCCCGTTTTGAGGTTGCATAATACAGAAACAAATAATACAACAGAGGTTCTAGGGTTTTTTTGTGGGAGCAGTTAAATCACTTGTTAATAGGTATTGCTAAATAACTAAACAAATTCAGTAAAATTCTAAATAAGCATCCAAACTATAAATTACAATTTATATTTAAATTTATTTACTTAACAATATACATACATACACTCATATATAACTTCATATATAAACACATACACACCCTTACCACATACACATGCATAAAAACAACACACACACACACACAGACACACCATATCAGTAAAAAAATGCTTATATCAACATACATATTTCAAGATTTAATTTACCAACATGTTTCACCATAAAAATCGTCCTTTACAAGACCACTTTCATCAAATTCTCAACATTATCCATGCCCAAAAGATAGCACTTCAACAGTTTGCTAAATTTGTTAAATTTTGTACACGTCTTAATATTTTCCGGAAGTTGGTTATAAATTCTTGGGGCGATATTAGTACAAAAATTGAAATGTATGGACAATTTTGCCCTGGGTATGAATGCTTTATTGCCACGTCTAAGCAAATAAACAGAAGTTCTACTTTTCAAATCTGAAAAATGACCACTCCTTATATAAAATACTTTCATAACTTTAAATATGTATAAACATCTAAGAGGCAGTATAGTTAGGTGTCTGAATAATGGTAAAGACGAAACCCTCTCCTTTTTGTGCATAATCAGTCTCACAAACTTTTTTTGTGCTACAATTAGAGGAGTTAGTCTAGTGACATATGTACCTCCCCAGCAACAAATTCCATAATCTAATCTACTATGTACCATAGAATAATATATTTTACGCAAAATAGGCTCTGGAACAATATCCTTCAAATAAAAGAATACTCGCAAAATATTATTTAAGTTGGATTTGATTGTGTTTATATGCATTTTCCAAGTCAAACCTTTATCCAAAATTACTCCTAAGTATTTACAGGAACCAACTTGCTCTATTACAATACACGAGCTGCATTCCAAATTCCCAACTACACACTTCATACATTTATACAATAAAGGTGTTGTAAACAATTTAGACTCGCCTTTCAAATTAAAATTTATGTAACATGTTTTTTCAACATTTAAGACCATGTAATGCTTTGAAAACCACCACCTCAGAGCATTTAGGTCGGCTTGCATAGCTGACTGTACTTCCTGCAATGTATCTCTGACGTAACACAAGGCAGTATCATCAGCAAAGGCATATATATTTCCCTGAAGCTTACCTTTACATAAGCTGTTTACATATATAATAAATAAAATAGCCCCTAGTACTGATCCCTGGGGGACTCCGTACTTTATGTTTTCCATTTCCCCAACAATACCTTGGATCCGCACACATTGTTCCCTGTCAGATAAATAGCTTAAAAACCAATCGTTGACGATACCCCTGACTCCACTTTTTGATAAGATTTGTAAAAGGAGTTTATGGTCCACAAAATCAAAAGCTTTTGTAACATCCAGAAACATGCTACTAACATTTTTCACATTGTTTACCCCAGTCATTACTTCATCCATAAAATTGAGCATTGCCATTTCTGTGTTACTACCCACCAGGAAGCCGTACTGATTTTTACTAAAAAAGGCAGTATTTGTAAGAAATGATAGAAGCCTGGATTTCATACACTTCTCTAAGATTTTAGAGATTGATGAGATCAAAGAAATTGGCCTGTATTGACCTGATTCCTCCACTAAACAATATCTACGAAACCTGGATAAAGCTTATTCAACTGTAAAACTCAATTACCATCCATTTAACAAGTATGTGACCAATAACCATAATCATTTAACCACTAATTAAATTTACATATTTTACTCTATAGTGGCTAATAGAAGTAAAAATAAAGGAACACTTCCGTTTATCCTTAGCTTAATCATAACCACAATGTACATGTATCAAGATCATAATGTCACATCAGGTTATCTATCAAAGCCTGTAATAAATCAACTTTGAACAGTAATCCGAGGTAACTTGATCCTGAGCACACTACTTCAATCAAAAGTCTAAGTTACCGGTAAACTAAAAGTGATAGGTAGAAACCAAGATAGATGCTCTTCATCAAACAAACATCACGTAGCCTACAAATTAACAAGTTTGCCAACAATATCGAATTGGAAAAGTTGGCCTAGTTATGATTGCATGTAGACTACTGTATCTATGTATCTATGTTATATTTACAACAAACAAGAGAAACCTATAAATAATTAAGAATTAAAGTTTCACATATTTAAATTTTATCATACTGTAAATTGTAAGAATATCTTAATACATACCTTACGAATTATAAACTGTGTATTTGTTTTTGACAATAAGTCATCTTATGTTTTTGAGTTAAAATTTTATTTTATTTTTCGTATAATACATCATTAAATTCTAGCAGTCATTGTGGGTATTAGTGTTTTTTATTTTTTATTAATGTTTACAAAATACTTCAGACGTTTATACATAAATAATGGTTTCAACATTAGAAAACACAGAACAATAAAAGCATGTAAGAAATATCCCACAGATTTAAAAAGAGCATTATTTAAATTTTTTAAATATTTTTGTCCATTAAACGTATTAAATAAATTAAATAAAATTGGCAGACAACGCTGCAGTTGTATAATCAAAACAACAAATTGAATCTAAAAATGAAAACACTTCAAAAAGGCGCTACATATGTTGCTGTTAAAGCTTAAACGGTAGGAACAAATTTCGTGAAAATTAGCTAAAATTTGAAGAAGTATTACTAATTACATTTACTAACTGTTCCCATTGTATTAGTAGTCTGTATAATGTTTATTTTCCCGTTCTAAGTGTCACTGATACACAATGCACCAAAGTTTATACTACCACATGCATTAACAAGTTTTACAAATAATTATTAACTTACTCTGAATTCTTGTATCATATATTGTAACAATTATTTGAAGACTAATGTATTATTACTCAAACAGTGAAACAGCTTATTATTAAGCTTGAAAATATTTATTTTTAATATTAGGCTAAGAATTACTTTTTGGTTACAATTTTACTTAAACGATTCCGGATTAATGTTTGACCCATATTTACTTTAAGAGTGGGTCTTGGTTAATTCAGTATTTTCCTACACATAATACAGCCTACATATATATACACTAAATATTGACGCAAATAATTAAAATATTAATATAACTGTGCAATATATATTGCACAGTTATATTAATATTTTAATTATTTGCGTCAATATTTAGTGGTTTTGCTTCTTAAATATTATTGTTTAAAAACTAAGACTTTTTAAATTAATATACAATACTTTAATTTGAATGCAATAAATACAATAATCTTTACTGTTCATAAAGAAGAATGTTATTTATTGATAATACTCCAAACCATTTCTTTTGCAATAACATATTATTGCCTCAGAATAAAAGTAGCAAGTTTAGTCCAAGTATTTCGTAAGGTATGTTACAAATTAAAACTAAAATTATCAATAATTTAAAATATCAAAGAACTAAATATCAGTTTCCGTGAAATATATTTTATTTTCATATCTTGTGCTAAAACATATATTTAGAAAATTATGTGTTTATAAAACAAATAACTATAAGGTTTTAAAACCGACAAAAATATAAGTTATATTGTTAAAATTTGGATTTTTATTATACAGACGTCTAAGAATACATTATACATTTAACAGAAACATTTTCCGTTTTTAAATCAAAATAAATTCACTTTCAGCATTTTTAAAAATCTAAGTAAATATTGACACTCTGATTTGTTTTGCTAAATAAAATAATTAATTTGACATAATTTTTTAAACCCACTTAATTAAAATACGTAATTTATTAACTGCCTTTGTGGTTATTAGGTTATGAATAATGCAAGAGATGTCACATTATTGAAGATATGATGATTAATGAAGTTTAGTTTTATAAATGTAAAATGAAAATATGTTACACTTTAGCTTAGTAAAACTTTTCATTAGCTATAGCCACACCATATAATTAATTAAATTTATTGTAGCGTGTGTTAAAACTTATAAACGTGAATATTGTTGATAACAAAATGTCGTTCACCACAGTACAATAATATAATATTTAGTTTTTATAATATCATTTTATATTTTTCTCTGAGTAAATTTAATGGGCTATAACTATATGTAAAAATTTCACTAAATAACGAAACTTCTATGGAAACTTGTTTTTGCTTCAAATAAAAAATAATCAATTAATGTTATTTTATAAATGACATCTTTTACAAAAGACTACTTTTACCAAGCGATTACATCTTATAAGAAACCAATAACCTTTAACATAAAGTGAGACGTAAAAGAGTCTTTCAATAAAATAAAATGATTGAGCATCAATGTCAATGGCACCTATCAATCAAGGCTTCAAAGGTATTAAGCTTTTATGTGCTTCTAAACATGACTTGGAAATGGCAATTCTACAAAAATATAAAGTGCATGTGCCTAGGTTTGAAAAAATAACAGCCAGCAAACCTCATAAAGTAACTTTTTTTAAAATTGTTTCTTCTTAAGCTAGTTAAGAAATTCACAGAATGTATTTCCCATAGTAAAATGATCACCACTAGTCAAGTATCTGGATTTATTCTCTAATATTATGTATGGAACTTTGAATATTTGTTTATTCTGCTTTACACGCTTACTAATATTATTTCAGTTATTCGTTTCTATTTTGAGTCTCTTTTCAGTCGCTTTGAGATTGTTTTTTTTTCATTTTAACTTTGTTAATTAAATTTATTAAACGTAAAAAAGGCTTATCATTAGTTTGAAAATTGATGGCCAACTAAAACTGTTAAATTTAGGAGTAATAATAAAATATTTTGTATCAAATAAACAAATGAATATTAATAACCGTTAAAATGTATTTAACTTAATTCATTAAGTTGGTTTAATATAGTAAATATGTTTACAGAATTTACTAAAATAACTATGTGTTTATTGTAATAGTTTTATTATTGCAAGGTGATTAGAGCTGAACTTAAAAAATACAACTCTATTTACGGGTTTTGTTGGTACTTGTATTTTAAATGTCATACCAAATAACTTTCATGCAGGTAAAGTAAATTAAGAATTATGTAGAGCGTCGTCGTTTACTCTGTTCATAAATGCATGAATATAATTATCAAGCACAGCAAGATAAACAATGTAATGCAACTGCAGAGGACAATGTTTATAGAGAAATTACGTGCCCATTAATTACTTTGAAAAGTATGATACATTACATGTATATTATTTACTACAGAAATTAACCCCCCCCAATAAAAAAGATGTTTAGGTTAATATTGTTAACCATTTATAAGAAATAATTTGAGTGTTCTTTTATGATTTTTTTACTTTGGTTTAACAATAAACAATCTTAAAAATGCTCTGAATGAGCAAACATTGTTCTACCTATTTTCTGCCGGTTCTTAAATATTTTTAAACGACCACCTTGTACAGCACCAATAAAATAGATAAATATTCTTGACACTGATTTAAATAAAAACCCGAACCACAAAACAAGGAGCAAAAACTATAACTAAACAACTAAATTGTAAGTTAAGTTTAATACCTTACCCTTGTGTACATTTCGATGACATGGTCATCATCCTCAAACGGTTTTAACACTACTCTGGTTTTAACTACTGAGTAGTGTTAAAACCCTCTGAGGATGATGACCATGTCATAGAAATGTACATAAGGGTAAGGTATTAAACTTAACATACAATTTAGTTGTTTAGTTATAGTTTTTGCTCCATGTTTTGTGGTTCTGGTTTTTATTTAAATCAGTGTGATTTTGTCGCCACAGTGCTCTTTTATTTCTTTAATAAATATTCTTGAACAAAATAATTTTATCAGAAAATGTGGATGATTTTTCATACGACATTTAGTTTGCACAGTTGAATTTTACTGAATAAGAACTTTAATACTAGGAGTATCTGGATGCATTTATAAAGTTTTCGTCACCAAATAAAAAAGCTTCATGTCGTAGTTGAACACAAACTCTTGGGGATTTTTTTGACACCTGTACTCATAATATTTGTATATTTTATTTCAAATGTATAAATAAATAAATAAGGGGAAACAAGATTTTCAAACATTATTGAAATAATGATTCGTTCTTCTAACGCGCAAAGGTTGAAAACGCTAGCTGCAAAGAATCTTATTAAGACTCACAAATGTATATATATTTAGTAAGCCAGTATACAAATTTGGTATTTTAAGGGTTTCTACCCAAAGAAATGGTTTCACTATTCTAGATTTTTTAGTTGTAACGTACTACAAATGAATTATATTAATAAAACAATACTTCATATTTTCGACACCCAAACACAAATTAATGTTTACTAATAACAAGATGTTTTAAATATAAATAGAAAAATTCATATCTAATTAGTCTTAAATACGTGTTACGATTATTAATAACATTTAGGAAGATTCAAATTTTACGAGTGAGTTAGTCATCTTAAATAATAATGAAATATTAATAATATTGAAATGCACTTACTAACAGTTGTCTCAATATACAGAGTGAATTTTGAAAACTTATCATTTCTTATATTTGAGGTAAGGAATGAGATATGCAAGATCTGATATCGTTATGGTTATTTATCGTCAGGTGGAACCTTAAAACCCTATTTACATAATACCATACATCTTTAGATCACTAATTCTCTATAGTATGTTTAAAAAAAAATATCCTGTATATTATGTACACACTCTACTGCTTAGCAACATACAACATACATATTGTGTTAGGATATATATTCAGAGATACTCTTTAACTAATTATGTTTACTTTATCTCTTAAGACATAAACAACAACAAAAATAATCTGTCTGGTCTATAATAAGATTTATTAGTATTTTACTTACTGTAATTCAATTTAAAATTCCTTTAAGTTTTCCCAAATTCATCTCTTATACTAATTTCTTTGTTAATTTACTGTTAAAACTAACTTACTTCACATGTTTGATATTTAAATATAGTACCAATGATGTAAATATACTGGATAATATGTTTGGACTAAATTTAAATACGAAGGTCACCGTATCTTGTAAAATAATTTGAAATATTAGGCAACATACAAGTCATGTAAATCTACAAACAAGTTAGGTTCAATAATTTTGTATTTCTCGTAGATGATAAATTTGGTTTGGATTTAACAATTTAGGGTTGTAGACTCTAATGTATCATACATAAGGGATATTTGTAAAATAGTATATTCTGTAAATGTATATCTATCGGTTACTGTATCTGAGCGTGGTTCTCTGAGATAGGAGGTTTCAGTTATAGTAATAATAACATAGTATATTTGTGTGCTTATTTTTCTGTATGCTATACACAATTTGTAAGGGTGAAATAATTTAAAAGAAATATATGATTTAAAACCCTTTGTTTGAATTCTTGTTAAATGGCATTTCATTTCATCTCAAAGGTCGTGATACAATATATAATTACTAAAGTTTGCTTGGTTGTAAGTTTTTTAAGAAATTCCATGTAACTTGTTTGAACATAGTCAAAAAGCAAAAGGAACACATAAAAAAGGTTTTTATATGTAGATATTTCATTTTAAGAAACACGTTTGTATATAATACATTTAACAAAATATACAATAACTAATTAATGAGAAGATATAGGTTTAATTTGATTTTCATTATAAATATGATTGTACAAAACGAAAACTGTGATATAAAATATTAAAAAAATATATATTATCTCTTCAAGAGAGACTGTATAACATACATAATATATGCTAATGTAATGTAAATGGAATTTTACAAGAACTATGTGTCGCGACTAGAGCTTAAAGGGAAAATGTAAACCGTATTTCCACCATGCTGCAAGGGCTAATCTAGTTTAAACTTATCTCCAGTTACATTAAATAAGCTTTTGTGCTCTGTTCATCTCTGTGCAGTGGTTTTTTTATTACCACCTTTTATGATGAACTTTACTGTGTAGAAATTTAAACTAAATCTAGTTTTAGAAAAATGTATATTATTTTTTTTTATTAAAGAAATGCAGTATAGAAAAAAATATTAAATAAATGTCTACTGTAGCAATGTGGACATATATGTATATTTCATATAATAATAAAGTATGAGACTTTAGTGGTACAATGAATCCCACACACTATTGATTTGACATTTCTATAAAAGTGTTGTGGGCAGAAGAGCTTTAAAGAATAGATATGCTATAAAGACTCCGCTGTGTCATTTTATTTTACCTTCTCGGAAAGAGATGGAGTGAGGGATGACTTTAGTCTATGCACATTAATTCACAGTGTTGCTATTGGATCTTAACAATCTTCCAGACAATAGAGCCTAGAACGATCCAAGACACAATAGGTTGAAGAACAATTTAGATGATTAATTCGGTGTAATTTGTTTTAAACTTATTTGGTTTAGCATGCACCACTCCACATAATTTTCTACGCCTTAAGGTTGTTTAACTTTTTTTAAATATGAATTTTAGGATCTTTCTAATTTAATAATAACTATTATTCGGATTGCATTACAGTTGTTAAAGTTTGTTATTAAAACAAACAATTTTAGATACCAGGTTATATTTCTGTTTTCATACATATGGTAAAATATTTGGTATTCATTTTAAATTAACATAGTTAAGCATGAGTAAACCGATAGTGTACAGGCTAGTAAAAAGTATTCAAAATGTTGGTAATTTTTAATTATTAAGTTACATTTAAGAAGGAATGGGTAGAAATAAGTAGACCTGTATAATGCTGCCTATACATGGATAAAATCAAAATATGTAATTAAAATTGATTGGGAGGAAGCTCTATATGATGTACAATTTAATATTTATAAAATTCAGGTAAATAATAAATAACTATTGAGCTTGACTTTTAAGAAAGTAGGTAACTAGATCAAATAAAAGCTGAACTAATAATGTTCTTTTCTTATACGTATTTGTTGTGAGATTTTATGTTCAGGTTTTATTTTATCCAGAAAAATAATAATAGATTATTTTATATTGAGCCTAGTCTTTAGTCAGTTATCCTTCAAACAGAGAAGGATTCAAAATTATGTCTATACAGATTATATCTGCATTTAAACCAAATTTAGATATTACAGTTTTCGCTAAGTGAAACAATTATTTTCAATTGATACACATACCACCTGCTAATCGACCAAAGAAGGATCAGAAACAAAGCATTTCATGTTCTACCTATAGTTCGCCTAAGAAGTATTTTAAAATCATTATCTAGAAGCCAACAATTTATGATTTTCGTGAAACTACATGGAGCAAATATGTATTGCTTAACATGTACTTTCACTGATACATACACATGGAAACCTAAAACATCATCAGACGTATTGTTAAGTTATGGTTGCTAGTAAACTTTAAACCAGAAACACATCATCTTCTAGTCGAGTCTGTAAAATGGGCATACATTGCATATACAGTATAAACTCTTTGATAAAATTTTACATTCATAAATACATTTTATGAAAGGAAAAACTTCCTTAATATAAGATATATTTAATTTGGGACATTTATTTGTTATAGTGAAAAATGTACAACACAGCTAACATAATGTTATGTCCACATCAAAACATGCTACTGGGCAAATTATAGTAAGGTAGTCAAACTTAAAATGAAATTAAAAAGGCAAGTGTGTGTAGCGAAAATTCTTATTTTTGATAGTGTTTAAATTTTATTTTTTAAATCAATCTATTGTTTAAAATATTTTATAAAATGTGTTGAAATCTAAAGAAGTTTTTAAGAGTCACACATTTCTGACTTTATATAATATTGTGTTTTAAAATAAAACACCTAACTAATTAAATAAGCATAGAAATGAAATGGAAATAGAAATTTTCAAAAATCAGTTTTACACATTTTGAAATATTTCATTTTAACTTGACAATATTCTGTGCAAATGATAGACAAACCTAACATACTGTTTTGCAATTGTATGACAATGCACAAACCTTCAGTATTTTCCAATACAGTAATTGCTGAAGTTGTGTAAAATATATTTTTATTATATAAATTTTTGTTGTTTATTTAGTCCTTAATTTATGTTTCATTTTCCAGCTTCATTACTTGCTTTATGGAAGTAGTACAGATGTACAGAGCATGAAGTGTCCTCTGTCGAAAAAAATAAGGTCACATAGAATTGGGTTGAAATGTAATTTGGGTCAGGCAGTTACACAATTCCTAGTCGGGGCCATATAGAGCTTGGTATATAAAAAGATAACATAACATCGATAACAGATACTTTGAAATTAAGTTTGTCTTTCGTTACAAAATAACAATGAATAATTAAAATTTATTAAAAAAGTAAATGTTTTACTTTACTACAGCAAAATATATTTTGTGCCATATATTACAAGATCTCTTTCGGTCATACTTTTTTATTATTGGGCGGAACATTTTGAAACTGCACTCTTTCTAAGTTATTTTTGTGTGTGATTTTTAGTATAGTAAAAAATATTTTTCGTTGACAGTTATATATATGTGACATGTTCGTTTAAACGACCACCGTTACTCAGAAGTTAAAAATGACTAAATTTTAACATCAGGGCCTATAAAAAATACTCATTTAAACATTGTTAGGTAGAGATAATATAAAGGGTGTTGAAATAAATTTACACATTAAATATAAAGTTTTTATGAATGAAAAGATTTAAAGCCGTTTCGTTTCTTCGTAATTCACAAGTGGACCTTTCATTTTTTTACACTAAAAGGGAGTTTTCTTCTGATACTTTTTATATTTACAGCGTTGACCATTCTTGCTGACATCAAAGTCTGGACATCTGTCATGACGCACGTCCTTAAATTGGTCGCTGTTCTATGTTCAGTCTGGGTCGTGATGGACAGGTAAAGACTCTCTCTTCCCACGATTTTAGTTGCATAAAATTAAATTGCAAAGTGTTGCCTGAAGTGGATCAAATTTATTTCTCCTTCTTTGGGAGATTAAGTTCTTGAGCGTCTTTCATACTTTCATACTTGTTTGTGATTGCTAAGTCAACTGAATGGTCAATCATTCTAAGAGTCCACTTGCGTGCCCTATTACAAATTCGGTAAATGGAAATCAAAAAGTCGAGTTTATCAACTCCACTCATCATTTCATTGGCTAGTTTAATAGCTTCTGGGCGAGGTATATCAAGGAACGTTTTTCACTCTTGCCTCATCTTTTGCATTGTTCCAGCAGACACAATATTAGAAGCACAAATGGCTGCTTTATTGTCATAGTACACTTTGTTAATATACCACTTCCCTTATTTGCAATGACCTCTTCATTTCTCAGCCTTCATTTCATTGTCTTTCTTGAGGGAAGGCTTTTTTTACCTGTCAACTGTGGCTGTTCCTACTGCAATAATGTTCCTCTTGTGATAGCACTCCAGAAGATGGAAGGAAGTGAAATAATTGTAAAAATATATTATGCAATTTTGTACATTTATTCTTTGACATAGTTGCCTAACGGTTCCTAATCCCAAGCCAATGAAAAAATAATCAATCTAGGTTGTGGCCTCTTGTTATGTAAAAAATTAAGTGCTAATCCTTCCACACAAGACAAATATTTTAATACCCCAAGGAGATGGTTTAGACGGTTTGATACTGAATTTACCCTTGAAAGGGACCATTTGCTAATCTACTGCTAGATCTCTTTTCAGATGAAGCTCTAAACTACGCGGTATATTGAAGTCATAAATACAGTAAGTCTTATTTTCCAAAGTTTGTCACTTGCAGCATTTGGAGGCATTTCAAGACCATTTACGTAAAGTGTTTGCCTTTGTTTGAAGAAAAGGTTGATTTGTATTGTAAATACAATTAAAGGTATGCGGAATATAGAATCCCAGTAAAGGCGCAACAGTGGAAATCTCAAATTACACAACATTGTCATTAAACCAAACATCTGATTTACTTCTTGAAGCACAACTCGCAGTATTAGAACACAATAGAGAAATATGTAGTAAAAGTAGTAACAGTTGCAACAAATTTAGATCAGCTGATAAAACATATGATGTGATTGCAACCTTTAAGTAATTGTGTTCGTTATAAAGAACGCCAACTTAAGGTGCTATTATTAATTTCTAATAAGAAATAAACACTTTTAAATCAATTATTATAAAATCAAGGTAGGCTCAATCAGAAAATATTTTTCCACAATTACACAACTTTATGTATAGATTTTAAGACAAATTCAAAGTCATTCGTCAGGCTTGGATGGCGTTCTCACTACAGGTTCATATTTGAAACTTCATATAGTTCTCAAATTTTACAATAGATAGCAGCAATTGTTAAAATATTACATCTACTGATGTACGGTAGAAGATTCAACCTATGTTACTGAGAGGAGTAATGTAGAATCCAAGTAGATAAACAAATTTTGAAAGTGATTTTCGTTTAAACGACCGCCATGACCGAAAGAGCAGCTTCAATACATGTATTGCACTGAATGTTAAATGTAACTTAATCAAATACGGAAGCAATTAAAATTAACTTTCCTAATATTAACTAAACACTAATATTAAATAAATTTTACAAATAATTTATTTTGTTCTTTTTACGCTAAAATAAATATATTTATGTCTTTAGTAATTTATACATTACTGCACAATCGGATTCAACGAAATTTGGTTTTACTCTTTACAAAAGGTCTAGTTACTAAATAATGTTTTAACATTTATACTAAACTTTAAACTTAAATTATTCATTTTAAAGTTCGGAACGCTAACAATAAACTGTTAAAAAAATTACGAACTGAACAAAGTCATTTAATCCTTAAAAAGTGAACCCTTTAGGATTGCTTTGGATATTTTTACAGTAGTACAATTTTAATTTTCTAAAAATTTGTAATTTAAAACTGTACAAAATTATATTTACCATACAATATTCTCATACCAATATTATTTATAATTTTTAATAACTGATATAAAATTTTAAGTTTAAATCTTTTAAAATCTACCCCAATTGCAAAATAAATTATTAAAGAAGATTATAAATTTGTATATTATAGAAATTCTTTGAAACGGAGTAATCATTGTTTACTTCTGTTTCTCTTACCTTTTTAAAAATACAAAATTGCATGAGGGCCTTCTATTGCTTGTTTGCAGCGTAAGGAAAGAATAGCTTTTTATATATGCTCTACTAAGTTCAACAGTACTATTGCCCGTTTACAGTTTAGTTGATAGGACGGGCAGGCATTGTCCATGCTATTGAAACGGAGATTTTACGCTAGTAGCCCGCATGAAAACATCAACCTCATAGTTATTTTGAATATGTTTCCCTTGATATTGTTTCTTACTTATATTCATATTTTCAAGAATAATTTGTATTAATGTGGAACTTTAATACAAAGTGAAAACATAGTTGTTTTGTTTACATTTATTTTGATGGAAGAGCTGTTTTTTTAGGAAAGTAAATGATTGAAAATTGTACGAAAATAACTGAATAATAATTTAAAAACTTTAGGAAACATTTTTAAATTCAAAATTTGTTATCAAAATGAATTAAGGATTAAGAAAAATAAGCACTAACTTTAGTTTATAGAAAACATCAGAACATTATTGGTGTTGTACTATCTATCATGACCTAAATTTTGTTGTATAGTACTGTAGTAATTATTTGGAGAGTATATTATTTTATTTGGGAGATATAGCACAGCAATACAGAAATACACGTTAGAATAAAAGTAATGCAATGTTAGTTTTTTGTAGTTTAAACTTCATAATAGGGTTTACTTAAACATGAGGTACGTTACTAAAATGAAGAAATTTGGATTTTGAACTAAACACTAAGACAAGGATATTTAGACCTATAATTCAATGTGGTAGTGAATAGGAGCCGATGTAGTTAGGTCAGGTAGTAGCGCGACAAGCCTCCATAAGACCCATGCTATCAACTAAACTGTAAACTTACAATAGGGGTTTTCCAGGCACAATAGGGGTCGATGTGGTCTTTATGCTCATATAAATGTTATGGATGCAATTATTTTTTATGTAGCAAATGTTAAAAAAATAAAGTACAAAAATAGGCACTAAACAGAAACCAGAAAGAATTAAAGATAGGGTTGGACTTCCAAAGATGGCTAAAACTTTACCAAGTGATTTTAATGTAATACGTGAATGAAGATATTGAGTTTACACATAGTTTTTAAATATGATTACCCGAAAATTTTAAATTAAATTCTACATCTTCATTTGATACCTGTTAAAACGAAATAAGCATTTAAATATCGGCATCCTGTCCCTCCAGCTTCATCTGCAACATAATAAGGTTTACTAATTGCACACTTGTTCCTGGAAACGTGAAGGATCCTGATGCTTCATCTGTCACTACATCTGAAAAAATAAACTACTTATACAGAAGTGATTAATATGGGAAAAGTATCTCTAAATGAGTATTGAACACGAATGTAAAGTTAGTCTGATGAAAGGACCTGTTCCACAGGTGTTTTGTCTTATACCAAGAGAGGTGCATTATGATTTGAGTGATTCCACTTTGTAAAGATAGTCGCTGTCATGTGTATGTGTTCTTTAATAATAGTAATTGTGTACTGTTGGATTTAGATATTCAAAAATAAGGTTAATAATAGTGAAATATTGATGCAGACAATGGAAGGCAAATATTGGCTTATATTGTTCTGAACATAGTAACGTTCATACTGGTGCATTTACCTATACTATAAATGTATTTAGTTTGGTTCAAAATATCAATTTATTTTATTGTTTCAGAATTAAATAGTGGAATAAGAGTAACTCTTATATTTCTTCTGTTGTCAAATTAATGCGTCTTACTGAAATATATATACCTTATATTTAAATTCAATTTATTTTATTTTAAAACTGCATCACTTTCCAGCTTCCAAAAAAACTGTTTGACAATCCCTTTGAGCTTTCCTTATTAATCCATGATAGATTTGTTTCACGATTGACGTCATTGCCGAACTAGATAACAGGTATTTACGTTTGACGGGAAATTAGAAGCATTCCAGGATTCCTGTTTGGGACTGGCAAGCCGTCATCCAGGCGTCGGTATTACTATCGATTAAACACACGGAGACGGATGATATGTCATTTCATATAGGATATCGGTGTAGTCTGGTAGTAAAGTCAATAGAGCACTAGAAGTGTAATTATAAAATCCGCTAACCAAGTCCGGTTAAAAAATTACCATTCATTCTTGTATCAACTTATTCTTAAATTTATATTGATATTATTCTTAAATAGAGAAAAGATATGAAATTTTATTCAAACTTGTAATAGGAATACTAGTAGTTCTGTGAACAGTAGACATCGCTCGTTGAAATAACAAATGTCGTTTTGATCTTAAGTTAAAAATAGTGTGAAAGTAAGGAAGTAAGCAGAAGGTTTAGCCAGTGAAACATTATTTTGCAATTCCCGCCATTCCGGGGTTACTAGTTTTCGTTTTTTTCTTTTCTTGAGCTTTAACTGCTAAAGATTTTGTTTTAGGGGGCATTGTGTTTTATTTAGGTTAATAATGCGTAAGGTAGCTAAAAATATCACGTTATTAAGGGAAAACATAGAATTAAATATTTACATACTTAAATAACTAAAACTTAACAATGTGTATTTACAGTTCCATATCATATTCCAATATTAGAAGTAATGAACACAAACGATGTTAAAGTGTCGTGATAGTGATCTCAACCCATGTACCAACATTTCCCACGCTGTTTAACGGTAAATTTTTGAATGTCCTTTATCGCCACGAGGATTCATATGTTTCATCTCATTTTGTAATTCAAGTAAAGCTAAGTCAAATACTTTTATGGAATAATAATTTACAAGTATACAGTACAATTCTTTGATTTATTCTCTACACTTTCTTATAATAATATGTCATTTTTGGGCAAAGGATATAGTTTTCCTAAATTACTATTCCAAATAGGCCTAGTTTTGTTAGCAGTCTTGTAGTAGGAACATAAAAACTGGTGTTTTCAAAATAAGAAATTTGAAATTGATAAATATTTGTATACAGTTCTATTTAGAACTAAATTCCGAAATCTTTTTAAATTTATGAAAAAAATTACAAAAAAGATTTACTACTTTTTATGTAGGCCTAAAGTTGAACTTTTTCCTTTCGTTACTGAACATGCTTGTTTCTTGAGCTAATTACTTTGTTAATTTTCCTTCAATAATATTTTTCCTTGCATATATCAATTTTTTGAACCTTTATCTACTTTGAACCTTTAGCTAAGGAACACTTTTGAATTGGTTTAGAATAAACGTATAAAAACATAGTTAAAATACAAAAACTTGGACGATTTTTAACAAATTTGAAGTTTGTAGCCATTTTGTGAGCTTGTCGTTAGAGATACGGAAAAAAATCAGGAATACAAACGGTAAGCTCACAAAATGGCCGTAAACTTCGAATTTGTTAAAAATCCTCCAAGTTTTTATATTTCAACCATGTTTTTATACGTTTATTCTAAACCAATTCAAAAGTGTTCCATAGCTTTTTTGTAGATAAAGGTTTAAAGAATTCATATATGCCAGGAAAAAAAATTATTGAAGTAAAATTAAGAAAGTTGTTAGCTCAAGAAACAATCACGTTCAGTAACGAATGGAAAATGTTTAAATTTAGGCCTACATAAAAAGTAGTAAAAATTATTGTAATTTTTTCATAAATGTAAAAAAGTTTCGTAATTTAGTTCTTAATAGAATTGTATACAAATATTTATCAATTTCAAATTTCTTATTTAGAAAACACCAGTTTTTATGTTCCTACTACAAGACTGCTAACAAAACTAGGCCTGTTTTGAATAGTAATTTAGGAATATATCATTTGCCCAAAAATGACATATTATTATAAGAAACTTTAGAGGATAAATCAAAGAATTGAACTGTATACCTGTAAATTATCATTGTAAATTTCATAAAAGTATTTGACTTAGCTTTACTTGAATTACAAAATGAGATGAAACAAATTAAACCTCGCGGCGATAAAGGACATACAAAAAATTACTGTAGGACACCGTGTGAAGTGTTGGTACATGGGTTGAGATCACTAACAAGACGTTTTAATATCGTTTGTTTTCATTATTTCTAATATTTAAATACGATATGTAACTTAAGTTAACTTATGATACATTTTTAAGTTTGAGTTATTTAAGTATGTAAATATTTAATTGTATGTTGTCCCTCTATAATGCGATATTTTTAGCTATCTTACGCATTATTAACCTAAATAAAACACAATGCCTCTAAAAGAAAATCTTTAGCAGTTAAAGCTCAAGAAAAGAAATATAAACGAGAACTAGAACTAACGGAATCGTAAATAATGTTTCACTGGCTAAACCTTGTGCTTACTTCCTTACTGGCACACTATTTTTAACCTAAGCTCAAAACCACATTTGTTATTTCAACGAGTGAGGTCTACTGTTCACAGAACTACTAGTTAGTTAAATTCGACTTGCGGTTAAGCCACAAACTGGCTTTGGCAAAAAGCTTACACTGAGAGAAACGGTGCAGCCGCCATTTTTATTTTATTTAAGGCGTTAAAAATAAAAAAATGGAAAAAACCTATATATACGTCCCTCGGTGTAGGAATAAGGAAAATTCATGCAAAAAATCATCACAATCGGTCAAGGCGTTTGGCCGTAATCGTGAGACAGACAGACACACAGACGAAACGCCGAACGGTCGAGCTAAAACGGAGACCTCGCTTCGCTCAGTCAACTACCTATTTCCTTAGAATGTTATTATCTAACAGATTGTTTTGTAATTGTGACTGGTTTGGTTATGAACCTTAAAAATGAGGATAGGACCTACTCATAACACAAAAGCTTGTGAAGTTTTCACAAAATAATTTACACTTTATTTAATTTAATGCCATAAGAACTACGAAAATATATAAACCGGGACTCGGTTAACCTTTAAGCTGTTCTATTGACTATAGAGAATACAAACAATTGTGATTTAATAATTACCAGTTTTATTTAAAAAATTAAACATGGAAACAAATTCAAATAGCAATTCGTTTAGGAAATGATTGAAGAAAATTATAACAGTTGCTTATTCCTTTCAAAAAGCACTAGATTATCATAATAATATTATATATTCTGTAGTTAGTTAATACATTTAATTTTCAAGCCAACACATGACATATTATACAATACATTTTATTTTGTGTACTACGTATTTGTAAGAAATTAGACTACTATAAAGAAGTAAAATAACTATAATTTTCTTCTTTAAAATAGAAATACCGTAGTATATTCTAACCAAAGTTAAAGTGTTTTATAATGTTAAATAAACATAAATTAAAATTGAATCACTACACTCATCGATGAATTCAAATAAAAATAAGCTACATATATTATTATCTCTTAAATGTTTTAATGTTTCTGTCTAAATTTATAAACAAGGCATTATTTTGATTGTTTCCTGAAGATTGTTATATATTCCGTCATTTACTGTAAATATGACATTTTCTGTATGATTAAAATAAAGCCTCTTTACCTGCGAGTTTACGGTTTGAGAATAATTAAATACAATTTTATTCAGTTTCCTTAACTATGACATGTAAGAAAAATATATTTGCCTATTATTCTGAGCTATTTTAATTAGCCAAGGTTCAATCTGTCTTAAATTCGAATCCAGATATTAGCATTTGCTGAGTTGTTATTAAACTTCCCGTTCTTCAATCGTCCTATAGTCTAGGGACTAATTTGACCGTAAACCAGGAAACAATATACCAAGTTTAATAATACAATTTTAAATACCTGTTAAGTTAAAACTATCAGCATAATTGACTCTTTAAAGTAAATTTATCTCAAACAAATAATCATGTTTATAATCTTTGGCAAAATTATATTTGGTTTGAGTGATAACTGTTATCGAAATTATTTAGAATTTTGTATAGTTGTTTTCGATCATGTATTTTATGCTCAACGTTTTTGTGTTGTTGCAAAAAAAAAAAATTCAGTTTCATTAACATATTTAAAAAATATATTTACAGTTTTAGTAACACTTAAATTGTGACAAAGTTATTAATGGAATGTATTTAATAATTTTAAAAACACAACCTATCCCAAACATCTATTAACGTTTCATGGGTTACAGGCTTTAAGTTAAAAACGTTATCGCTGATTAAAAAAAAAACTTTTTTTGTCAAGAACGATATATACCCTGCTGTCAAAATATATTTACCACTGTCAAAATAAATGAAACCCAATTTGATTTAATTTATTAATGCAATAAAATATTATTAATTTTGTTTCATTTTGCATTGCCGTCCGATCCTGACCAAGAGGGACGTGCACTCTATCGAAAAATGCCATAAGTACGTCTCCAACCAATTTCAAAAACTAAAAAAACCGATCGATAGAAAATTAATTTTGCTAAAAAAAGTTATTCTTAAATTTTTTTTAGAAAGCTCTATTTTTTTCGTTATTTCCGTCTGAAAGTTGTAAACGGCCTCCATTATGAAAATATTTAAGTTTAAGTGAACGTAAATTGTTCACCTTATAGGTAATACTACTACAAAGCGTTGATACAAATTTGGTACTATTTCATTAATTAATTGTGTATTTATGATTTTTTACTTTGGCCCCATGAACAGTTCCAGAAAATATGTGACAAGAGTTATGAAACATTCTGCATAATATATAATATATTAATATTTTACTAAAGATAGAATGCAAGGCTCAGTAGATTAAAACTCTAATTAAATTAAAATTTTTAATTTGTGTATTCTTACCGTGTTTTTGCAATGAAAATTAATTAACAGTGTCATGCATTTACAAAGTTTACCGTTTACACGAAAAAGTTACACATTTAAGTCACGTTTCTTGCTCTATCTTTTAGTAAGTTGCAAATTCATTTCTCAATAATAAATGTCTGATAATAAGCTTGTGTTTGATAAATTGTAGGAGAATACAACTGAGCTAGAAGGCGTGACGCCACGCAACTCCTTGATCAGTAACGTAATAACACATCTTGTCATGGTATGGTGACAATTTCTAATGTTCTCACTTAATGAATATTGTATATCCTTTTTGCCGCTATAAAAAACACAATTTTGTACAAAAAAGTAGAGTAATTTTAAATTAACATTTTACACGAATTAATTGATTAGGTAGTAGTTATATCGATTATTTTCAAAAATCAATAACATACTGTATAGAAGTGGTACTGTATATACTAGAAGGAATGTATTATATTTATTATATAAGACAAAATATGCTAATTGGGCCTATATTTCATGTTTAATGAAAATTAACAATCGAAATTTTGTTTATGTGTTTAGCTTGGTCTTAAACAAATACAGTAAATATTTAGAAAAACAAATTTAAATACGAAGAGTGTAGTATAATTTGAATCACTCATCAAATTATTTCCAAACTTACCCTTTAAAGCCAAGTGGGAGAGATGTAATTACTTTTAAATTGCTTCGTCTATCGCTCCGTCTAAAACACGTACAGAGTGTAAGTATCTTTTATATCCGTTTTACCCTTTATGGGACACAAATTAATTTTCTTTATCCTAAAAATAAATAATGTATGTACTTAATATCATATACATTGTATAGATGTTTTAAATATGAATATATGTACTGTATAATTCACAATTTGAGTATATTTTTTAAGGAAAGTGATGATGGAAAATGGGTTTGAACGAAACTTAAATCATTGAAACATATATCATAAACATAATATGGCGTTCGTAATAATGTGCGCGTTATATTTGTCAAAGTAAATGCTATTTTTTCTTAACACTTTAGTATTTGATAATACAGTAAATGTTTATTTTTCTTTCAACCCATCTTGAATAGGAAGTTCAAGAAGCGAGATTATTTATTTGCTTTTAATTTAAACTCTCCATACTTACTTTCCTATTTGGTTACTTAAAAAATATTCCAATTGAAGCTAATTCTTAAAATAAAGGTTTAGCGAATTAATTGGAGACATAAAGTTTATTTTTTAATGCACGATTATTTATTTTACAATTAAACATATGGACGTGTAATCCTAAAACCCATACTCACAGTTTGAAATGATTGGAAATACAAATTTCATTGATGATAATAGTAAATATAATATTTTCAATCTTTAATTATTGTAAAATGAAATATTAAATTTCCGTAAGCCTTATTTTTAAAAATTCACATTTTCAATTCATTTGAAATAATCTAAACATTTTGTATTTTCTAAACACAAATCAGCATTTACAACATTTAGCGGTATGGTAATGGTTTAGCAACTATGGTAATGTTTAAAAACATTTATAAAGATGTATAGCCTACTATTTAGAATATTAGTTTTGAAACCTTGGGTTGTTGCAAAAAAAATAACTATTTTAAATATGAGTGTAATAAGAAAACAATGAGACTCTTTCATTCAACTAATAGAGAGCTAAAAGACTGGGAATGTTTTTGAATGACTCAAAAGCCGATTTGTGGGACACAAAAGCTTTCCTGGAAGTATTTATATCTGTTTATCTTACGTACTCTACTGGTAGTGTAATCCTATCAAATGTCGTCAAACCAATTTCCTATTTAAATACAATTTGTATTTCTTTTAACCTATTGTTGTCAGGATTTCGTGTAAAAATATTTCAAAATTATTTAATTGAGAAAATAATATTATAAATAATCTACACAACTACAACCACTGTATATCAAAACTAATTCAAACAACCTAAGTAATATGTACTAACAATACGTAATTTATGATACTAGTTTGAGTTAATGTACAATGAAATATATAAGATTTATATCGTTAAAACATAATATATAAATAAAGTATTATGTAAATAAAAGTATGGCGATAATCAAACTCTGTGTACGTTTAAACTCAATGGCAGTACGTCAGGATTTGTTCTGCTAACGTTTTCAGCAACCTCTTTAAGAGATCAATAATATATTATTACTTATTAGGTCTATGGAAACTTCCTCTTTCGATAAATAATATAGTCATCATTTATAATTTGTTAATACATATAAAAAATGTCAAATTAATGATCAATAATTAATTATCAGATTCAGTAACAGATTTTACAAATGTGTACTAATTAGTATTTGTGTTACACTCTAAATCTATTATGTTTTAATTAGTCGTATAAGTAATTAATGTAGCAGTAATACCATTAAAATACAAACTAAGCCCAAGCAACACTATTATAAAAATGACGTTACTGGTGAACGTATAAATATTTAACAATGTCTTCACAGATGCAATAGCTGTCGTGCTGCAAAGTTTATTGAAATTACGTATTTCCGCCAACTACTGAGTATCTTGTTCTCGGAAAAATAACCACTTCAGATGACGTAACAGCTATTGAACATTGAGTTACATCCTATTTGTATGCTTTCGCAAACAACTAACTAGTTTAATTAAACCAGGTTGATTAATAGTCATATCATATTTTTACTATTTTTTATTTATATGATTTCGTTAATCAAGATTAATAAATAACTAAGACAATAATTTTATTGTTACAAACAAATGTTAAAAGTTCGGAAAATGTAAGTCAATTCCAGTTTGAATATCCCAGGCCATTTCGTTTTGAAACACCGTCAGAGCATCTGAACTATAGCCCTTTCCTAAATGAGTTATTAAATAAAAATTAATACTTAAAAAGATATTTATATTTACTATAAATGTTTACGGCTAGTTAAAATTGTTACTGCTTACCCGAAAAATATTGGGAAAGCAAAATGTTGGTACGAATATTGATTTAAAAAACAAAATATCCACTCACCAACAATCAGAATGTTAAACATTTCTGTTTATGTAAAAGATTAAAAGAAACAAAAGTTTTATGAATGTCTTGTTAAGGGTTAATTGTACGAAACAATTTACATTAACAAATTTTGTAGATTAGAAAATTAAGTGAAAATAAGATGGTCTAACTTGTATTCATGTAAGTGTCATTTCGGAGGTTATAATATTTACAAAGTTGAAAAGAACACTCTGACACTCAACATCGTCTATAGGCTATTGGAATTTGAATACGCGATGTTTTCTTATACATAATACTACAAAGAAATATAGGTATACTACACAGTAGTATATCTGGAAAAGGAACGTACTCCAAAAAGTTATTTCTTCCACATATAACTTTGAAACAATACTTCGTGTTACACTTTTGTCAGTGTACTTATTAGCAATTAATGTAAGTTAAAATTTCGTTGATGAACGCGAACATGATATTTTGAAAGAGTTGAAATAAACAACAGAAAAGTTGTATACTTCAAAATCTTAATTCCGTTACCATTCACGCACAGAATACACTTGAGTTGGCTCTAAAAGGCAGAGAGAATAATCTATTACTAGAAGAACCCCTTAACAACAATCCTACGTTATAAAGCTGTTCGACAACATGTATATCAATCAAGTATATTATCATGTTCAAATAGGTAAATGTTTACTTCTGAAGGCGGGGCATACTTTTTATGAAACAAGGTGAGGCAATTCAAACTCTGCTTTCACCATATCGATATTTACTGATTAGTACTGTGTTTATAATATTAGTATTTTTGTACCCTACCAAGCGGTATATAGCTTTACTGTGGCTCAGAAATGTTGGTTTATATATCTTCCGATTGTAGTAGTTACCGAGTTCAGTCTTAAGGGTCGGCTCTAGTAAAACAGAAAGCAACCTGCGACTCCAGCGTAGCGGCGGTAGGTTACGCGGACATTGCTCAACCTAAATCCATTTAAAACCCGAAATTGTTCAAATAGAGTTTTCAAAAAAATATCAAACTCTTGGGGACAAAATTCGTCATCTGAATGGCTTGATAATTTTTCGCTATAATTAATAGTTACATCGTAAAAAAATATTTAAAGTCACCCTATAGCGGCGGTAGGTTACACGGACATTGCTCAGCCTAAATCCATTTAAAACCCGAAATTGTTCAAATAGCGTTTTCAAAAAAATACCAAACTCTTGGGGACAAAATTCTTCATCCGAATGGCTTGATAATTTTTCGCTATAATTAATAGTTACATCGTAAAAAAATATTTAAAGTCACCCTATAGCGGCGGTAGGTTACACGGACATTGCTCATCCTAAATCCATTTAAAACCCGCAATTGTTCAAATAGCGTTTTCAAAAAAATACCAAACTCTTGGGGACGAAATTCTTCATGCAAATGGCTTGGTACTTTTTCGCTATAACTAATAGTGACAACATAAAAAATTATTAAAAAATAATTTTTTAAATTGTTAATAAATATTAAACAAAACGTTTTTCTTATTTTTGGAAAAGCCATTTGCATGCGTATTGGCCATAGCTTTAAAATGACATATCGTTCATAACTATCCGATCAAAAATAAAGGAAAAATATGGATTTTAATTTAACATTGGTCTTATGGAGTGTCAACCAACATGGCCGACAGCTAGAGCCGACCCTTAATTAAATATAACACCGTGTATAATTGACGTCGCTAACTTCGATTTTACTGGAAATATTGATCCATTGTGTTTTCTAGTTCAAATATGGAAATTCAAGAGATAACAGAAGAAAAGTACAATAGAGTTGAAATCGAGAACATTGAAACAGAATATGAAGGAACTCAATATTAATCATAAAGTCTTAACTTCTATGCTTAAACTAAAAAAAAAAAGAATCAAATATTTAAAATTATTAAAAAAATATGTTATAAATTAAAAAAAAGCAGAATAATCCCGGATTATTCCTACGCGGGACACCACAAATGTTAAAAAATATTATCTTGTACTTTACCTCAAAGATTATGTGGAAAATAATGCACGTTTTATGAGAAGTATAAAGTTTCACTTTGTAATATTATTATCTCTGAATCCGTTAATGCTGTAAATAAAGTTTATTTCATATTTAATGTGGACAATTTCGCTTGGTTATTAGCAGGTCTTTTTATTTGATATTTTTTTATCCGATCTTCTTACCTTGGTTATTTTATATTTCTATTACCCTTATGCATCAATCATACTTTCCTCTTTATCAACTGTGTTAAAGTATACAATTTCTCCTTATATTTCCTCTAATTTAGTTCGCCTTCATTATAAACATAGCTCTTATTATTTATATTTTTTCACTCCTACTTTATCTTAGTACTTCTTCGTTATTGTTAGAAATTTTCAATCCATTGTCATCTTCCATTCTTAACATTTCGACTTCTTACGAAACCGTACGCCATATTATGTAGGATTATTCAAGTTCTTTTTAAGGTCAAGCGGTATAAATTGACTGACAAATAAAGGTAGTTTTCTGATTGTAAATAGAACAAAATAAACAAGTAATATATTTATGAAGCAATTTACACATAGTATCGAAGGTTTAATGTACTTAACATTACACCGAATATCTTCTAAACAATGATTAAACAGGTTATATAATTTAAATTGCAATAAGTTAGGTCATTTTTACAATAAGTTAGGCTTTTCCTAACGGTTGATAAATTTAGAACTCACATGTGTTTAGTTCTTGTAGCGAAAATATTGAACCTAATGTATAATTAAATATTTGAGAAAAGGAGATGGAAAACATACAATGCATAGTACTTCTTTTAAATACATTTACCTTTGGTTAAACTTTACAACTAAGGCCTTCCGCACACGGGTATACCCGTTTGCAACCAGAGTTTGAAACCAGTTTCAAACGCAACGAGTTTGCAACCAAAATAAAATCTGACTCCACACACTATACGACTAATTCTTTATCAGTCGTCGATCTCTGTGCGAACAGGTGTACTGTGTAGTAATAGTGTTATGTTTGCATTCTCATTTATTACTTGATAAGTTATCAATAATTGAATAGTTATTTCTCTGAGTGTAACTTTAGACATTATGTCAAGTACTAGTGAGGCTGAGGAAGAAATAGTAGCATGTTTTCTACGTCGCCGACACCAAAGAATACGCAGGAAATATTGGTGTCACCCATATATAGAGAAAAATGTAAGGTACTTTCTTGAGTATCCAGGCAGTTTGTAATTGTACAGCACTTCATACTTTTCCACCTCTCCAACAAATTTTAAATTAATTTCTTGATCACCCATATTTCACTTCACAAATACGTTCAAACACATGAAACTATGCAACTCAACTGTTTGGTGACAAGAAAATACGGTCGCATGCAACCAGTCGGATACTGATTTCAAACTGGTCGCAGTTCAGTCGACCCGTGTGTTGATCCCCACTCCAGCACACGTCCCATGTCACCAAACAGTTGCACCTGCAACCGGTTTGAAACTATAATTTCAAACCGGTCGACCCGTGTGCGGAAGGCCTAAGGTAACCGTAAAATGTCCGTTTTTACAAGTTTTGGAGATCTAATAAAAAAGTACTTTGCAGAACACTTCTGCAAAATAAGTAAATGCATTGTGTTGGAGGAAACCACTAAGAATTTGGAGATATTTTACATAAATTCTGTCGAAAACTAAGTTATAATAATAAATTTTTTTACGTGTATGTAGGGATTTAGATTGCTAGCTGTTTAATGTCCTATGTATGAATATGCACATCAAAGATGAATCAAGACCATACCATCTCATAAAAATAGTTAAATATCTATTTTATGTGAGATAATTTATTACATTAATTCCATCTAAGTAAAGTCATATTAAACATCTGTACCCAATCGTTATGTATAAATAAATATAACAGAAAATTAAACTAAGTTA
>JAGFPH010000245.1:297295-334599 GCA_018207615.1 Philaenus spumarius | reverse complement strand
TTAAATTACAGAACAATATAGATTACAATAATATTTTAAAACTAATTAAATTATAGAACAATATAAATTACAATAATATTTTAAAACTACTTAAAATAAAGAATTAAAATAATGATATGTTAATGGGAATGTATTACTAATTTATAAAATACTGAAAAGAAAATACAGATATCATAATGCAAAAGTTAGAATGATTCAAATATTGTTTAAATGGTTAACAATGATGTCAAAAACTGAAGCTTATATTAACAATAACAAGATATATTAAATGTGGACATGAACGAGTTTATTTAAATTTAGTTTTGTAAAATTCGTTTTAAGCACACAAATGATTTAATCAGCTTACTACACCAAGGTTACAACACTGGATGGTCAAACAGACAATACACCTAGATTTTCAAATTTCTGTCATTATGTAAATGGCATACAACATGTGTTTAACATATTGTTTGTATATCTATCAGATGTAATTTCATTTCGTTACAGTACGATAAGAACAATACATGGTGTAAACTGAACAGGTTGCTATGAGATATTTTGTAGGTAATAAAGATTAAACTGAATATATTACATTTATTTTAATAGCGTAACATGTATAGTTAGCTTAGTGACTTTAGTATATATATATTATGTCACTTGCAACAAGTATTTGATATGTGTCGTAGGAAAAGTATTATTGTAAATAATTGAACAAAACTGTAATCAATTTTAGTTTGTAAATACTTTCAAAATGTAAACATTATGAACTTTTTATATTTTGAGAACATAATTAAACTGACCTAAAAAAAATCCTAGCCATATATTCAAAACGGTGTTTCTATATTTCTAGGAATTTTCTTTAAAGTGTAACTTCATAATTAATTAAATAATTAAGAGAGGAATAAACTATTTCATTACTTCTCAAGCCTTTTAGCAGATTTAGTTTGCTTGGGTAAGTTATGTTCAACGTTCACTGCAATACGACAGATTATTTGCGTACGCATCCTCTTCAGTAGAAAGCTATTTATTTTTTACAATTTCCATTCCATTGTATTCCAGTGTATCTAAATCTCAAGAGCTTTAATACAGTTACAGAGTTTTATACTGTTTACAAACTCGATTATTTTTTTCCTCCCAAAGGAATGGTTGTTTTTAATCATCAGTATAAACTGTTTTAGGCCGACCACTCCCTAGAGTGACTTGGTGGCAGGAGCACGCTCTTCTAGATGAAACGTTCGAAGCTGTCTCCGAAAGAAGAGTACGAAATATTATCCAATTAGAACGACTAGAGAGGCGGCACCTGAATACGGCGTTGACATGTCAGGCTTCCAATAATAACTATATTGCTCCCATTTCAAATACAGTGACACTTGATATGAATTGTGAGTTCCAAGATTGTTTCAAACAATTTTCAAATAAATATATGAATACAATATTTAATAATAAAACTTATAATAATAACTTATAAAAAAAAGTGTTAGGTTATTCCTGAATCACTATTTATTATTTCTACAAATATTATTTTAAACACTTTAAAAGGTGGTACATTTAGGATTTGAAAATGAGTTGATTTTGCTGTTATCAATATACCTATACCATAAGCGCTAGTTGGCTAGTGTAAATAAGTCGTTCTATGTACTCTAAAATATTAATACGAGTATTTAAATTAAGTAAACACATAATTCTTTTGGCATTCGAGTCTTGAAGTTAAAATTTGAGGTTAATACTTCATACAAATTTTTAAACTAACTGATAAATACAATAAATGCATTTGATTTAAACAGCACATTGATCTAATTGGAACTAAACAATTAAATTGTACATGAAATAACAGCACCATAGTTGTTTTAGGTAGATTTTCGTGAAATTTGCATATATTTTGGGTTTGTAAAGTGTTTTGGCGCATTGTTTTATACAATGCTAAACAATTTATAAAATGTGACTTGTCTAATTTTATATCGAAGTCATAATAAACTAATGTTATTTTCCTATTAAAATTTTGAAAATATTTAGAAAATAAAAGGTTAATACAAGTAATAACTTGTTTGTATACTCTATATTTTTACTTAAGCAAATATTTTTATTGATTAAGTTTAAAGATTTTTCTATACATATTATTATTATTTATATCTCATAATTTACTCTAGTTCTTTATCTCGGTTGTAAAGTTATGAAGTCCTAATATTCAACTTTTCTATAACTTTAAAAGTATAACTTAAATTAGTCAATAAAATAAATTTATAGAACTATTAAAATTGATTTTTTTCCTTTAACTAATGTTGCTATTTATTAAAGTAGTTTCTAGATACATGCATTGCTTTGAAACAGTTTCTTTAGGCAACAAAACAAAATAGTAAGAAAGGCTTATACTATTTTAAGTGTACTTTATTAAATAAGATAATAATATTGCATCATTTAGATATTAGGCCTACTATTATTTATTATAAGTATATATTACATTCATTACATATTATATTTTTTTATCAAACTATTATAATTTGTTTGTTTAATTGTATGGTAACATTATTTTATATTGCAGTACGTCCTTTAGAAGTGAAGCTAATAGGGGAAAACAAACCCCTGTCAACAAAACAAACGTACGAGTTGTCATGCAAAGCAGTGGGTGCTCGTCCACCCCCTGTCATAACATGGTGGAAGGGAAGCAACCCTCTACATGACACGAGGGAAAAGGTATATATTATTTGCTTCACAGTTGATGTTTATAATCAAGATTTATTATGTAGAGTCCCTACTTCCTGAATTTCGTGTCTCTTTAATTGACTTCAAACACGACTTCCAGTCAATGATTGTAAAAATAGCCGGTTTTAAATCTTTATATTCACATTTAGCCATGAAATGAATATAAAGTTAAACTATGGCTTTAGCCTTTTACTGCAATTGCGTTTTGTATACAAACAAATTTAAAAAAATCGTTATTTATAAGTTTTTTTAAATCATATATTTTTTATTTTGTACGTACGTACGTTAACTGAAAATATACAACTCTTATGAGTTTCGAGATAAGTTTAGCCTCTTCTAATTTCAAAATTGAATTGTATTTTTTATGTTTAAAACTTTTTATTTTATAAATATAGGGATAAAACAGGTCTATTATTACAAACAAATAATATACAAAACATACACATTAAGATAAACATGACATAAATAATATGTAAACATATAATATATATAAAATGATGACAATTAAAACAGTTTTCTCATTACAATGTATGTGCTAATTATTTCACAATATTCTCACAGAACATATTTTAGTATTTTTGATATTTAATTCTTAAACAACTTTGACAACAAATACTTGTACATATGAAAAAAATATATGTAGCCTATATATTTACGGTCCAGTAGAATACGATTTATTAAATAAATATTCAGAATAGAAAAATTTATTTCACAACAATTAATGACGCCTTCAAACCGTGCTACTGCAACTTAAATTCTTTCTTTGTTTAGCTAAAATTATTTATAAACGTTATTAAGTGATTCATTATACGTATTTTTTAGGTTGAATTTATTGTATGAATTAAAAATAACCGTTCTACATTTGCAACACTTAGTTTAATAAGATATGTCCAACACTGAGAATTTGGATAGTAATTGTAAATTAGGAAGTAAATATAATCTGTTTGATTCGTCCTTTCTTCCCCCATTTTGTAAAACCTTGATTTACACACTTAAAATTAACATACTTTACATTTATATAATTGTTTTATTATTAATATCTAATATATTTGTTTGGGTTAATAAAATTAGTTATTTCGAATGTATCTGGTTAATTTATTTGTTTCTATTTCTTTGTAATGAAACAAGAATTTCTAATTTTTGCAGACACTACAGGACGGAAACGTAACCATTAGTATTTTAAGGTTCGAACCCTCCATCGAGGACGCAGGAAAGTTTCTCAGCTGTCGAGCGGAGAGCATGCTTATTTCAAACAGTGCTTTAGAAGATGGATGGAAACTTAACATTTATCGTAATTAAAATATTATTTATTTTATTTTCTCGCAAAATGCTATATTGTGTGTTTTGTATATAAGAGTGACAGGCATATTGCTAAATTCAACGTCCAAAGTAAATAAATTATCTAAATTATTTGTTTTAACCTCAACATCCTTTAATAATACAAGGCCTGTTCAGAAAGTAACAGACGTTTTGGCGCGGCAGTGAGCGTGACTAATGCCGCCATCTTGGCGTTAGAGTGTTTCTGCACTCAGTAAGTAGCCAGCAGTGGTAGCTTGCGCATCTTACTTACATTGTTTGCAGCGGAGAATTAAAACGAGCACTGCAATTGAAAATCCCGCTAGTTGTGAAGTGCGACCTGTGATAAGGTTTTTGTTGGCGAAACATCACAAACCAATTAATTTATCGCCAGATTTGTGATGTGTACGGCCAAGGAATAATGAGTGAAAGCCGAGTGAGGCAGTGGTGCATAGATTTAAAAAATGGCCGAACCAATGTTCACGATGAGGATTGAAGAGGGTTTCGAAAATCGTAATGGAAGCCCATACTAAACATAGTCTTGCTGCAGCACTGACATTTCTGGAAGACTACGACAAAAGTGGAAACCAAGTTATCGATTGTATCGTAACTGGCGACGAAACTTGGGTAAAGCACGTCAACTGTGAAACTAAACGGCACTCGATGGAAGGGGACACACGCATTCGGCCAAGAAACTGAGGAAGTGTCTGCAAACGCTGTCAGCAAGAAAAATCATGTTTACAGTGTTTTGGGATGCTCATGGAGTGATTCTCGTTGATATTCTTCAGCGGCCAAACAATCAACTCAGAAAATTAAGTCACGCGATACGAAACAAGTGTCGGGGAAAACTTAGGAAGAAAGTTTTTTTTTCACGACAACGCTCATCAACACACGGCCAATCGTACCGAAAAGCTCATGGATGGTTTTAGATGGGATGTTTTCAATCATCCTCCGTACAGCCCGGATTTGGCGCCGAGCGACTACCACCTGTTCCCAGCTATGAAGACGAGGCTCGCTACGCAACGCTTTGACACTGACGCTGAACTGCATGTCGGTGTAAACCAGTGGTTGAACTCGAAGGCAGCAGATTTCTACAGAGAGGGTATTGAAAAGTTTGTAGCACGTTATGATAAATGCCTTAATTTAAATGGCGATTATGTAGAAAAATAGCCTAAGAGTTTACCTTCAAAATGTATATAATAAAAATTGAGTTTTCCACTTTGTTTATGTTTTATTTCAAAACGTCTGTTACTTTCTGGACAGCCCAATAAATAATGTTTGATTCTTTTGTTGCAAAACCATAACCATAATATCCGTCATATTATAATCCTAATATATTTTGCGACGAACACCTACGCTGTCGGATAGAACTAAATAGAAATATAATGTTTTAATAGCATTGATATTATAAGTGAAACGTTTACAAAATGTATAGTTTATAGTCTCATTTAACACGATTATTAGGTAGGAAAATTTATAATCTAACGAAATATATGTATTACCCAATTAAAATAAATTCTATACTCATGTCTGTCAGAAGGTTTTTAGAAAACAATATTTTCAATATGACAAGAGTGTTTCTATATTTTCAACCTTATATACATGAGTGTCATACATAACTTGCAGTGTATGTTTTAAAGGAATAATTTAACGCTAAACATTTAAAAGATCTTTACCTAATAGTTGATTGTAAATAACTTTCTCTTTATCTAACAGTTTTATTATGTCTCTGCTATTAAACTACAGAGACAGTATTCTCTGGTATTATAAATAGTGTTATAATAAATATTGGGTCTTCAATTAGTGTCTTACGAAAGTAATTAACTATACGAAAGTAATTAACCATTAACTATAACGAAAGTAATATTAACTATACATATGTATTTGTAATCGTTTGTGGTACCCCCATTGCAATCGCGGCTTAACAGTATAATTACAATAAAATATGTATATGGTTATGCAAACATTTCTGTTTTAACGATTTTATTTTATTGTTAAATCATAGTAATTGAGTACATAAACTGAAATTAGATTTATTTTATTTTGACTATTTTAGTAAAGGTGAATATGTAATATGTATGATATGGGTTTTATAATAAGCTATTAGTCTAATTCTATTTTATAAATGATAATAATATTTTACAATTACTATTATTATAGAAGAGAGAATACGATAAAAGTATATACTAATTTATATTATGCTCAGTAACAGAATATATACATTAACAGTGTGGACTATTAATGGGTGTAATACGTCGATATTTAACTGAGTTGCCAGACACTGTGAAGTTTTTGTTTATCTAGCTGTAGTTGATTACTGCCTCTATGGAAAAATTTCAACCAAGCTTTAAAAGTGAAAAAGGTGTATAATATTTACGATAAGTACAAACTTGAATTAATTCTTTAAAGAAACACAACGACTCTTTTGTTGTGTGTTTCCCTTATAGTTCACACGCTTATTAGATTTCAATCCGCACTTCCTTTATGGAAAACCAACCTAATTTTGTTATGTGCATTTTATATTATATTTTCAGAAATAAATTATTGTATTGGGTAACTATGATCATGTGAATTGGACAAAAGTCAATAATGCAAAGAATATATACTTTTAATTAATTTAATTTTTGTTTTTGCAGGAATTATTTTTTATATTCGACAAACAATTTTTAACATTTTCTACAATTATTCATACTGTTTTCGGCGGTAAGAAATTCGGTGCTATGATTAAACTATAGCTAAAGTAAAACAAAAATTATCTCAAAACATGTGGTTTACCACATTTATCATTTATTTATTATGAGTTTAAATAAAAACAATGCATGTTTATCAGCCAGAGAAATACATTTTGGTACTCCGTTATATCTTAACTCGATTCAAATTGTGTCGCTACTTTAAAGATAATTAATGATGTTTGTAGTGAGTATGTAATAAACTTTGCATATATGTTATAACTTTACCTACTTTAAATATTATAATAAATGAACTTGAGATTAGATAAAATTAAATAAGAATATTATGTTTTTGCAAGATGAGTTGAGTTGTTTCCTTTTATGTAGAAACATTTAATTACGCCTTATAATAATACTATTACTGTTACAAAAATAAACTATTACTTATTGTTTACAAAAATTGCCATAAATCAAAACACGTCTTCTAAAGTTCGTAATATGTAAATAAAACACATATTCATACAATATGTGTTCAAACTACAATCAGAAGCTGAACAAATTAAACGCCAATTCTATAAATGCATTTCTAACTGAAACAGGTAATACAAGTCTATGTGGGCGGAGTCAAATACAAATTAAGTGTAGTACGCATGCGTGGATAGCCTGACTTCCATGCAGGTGCAACCTCAGGCAAAGCTAGTTTTACAAAAGCCATATCAAAGTCAAGCGTATGCGTTAAATCAAGCGTTATTTTGTTCTGTTAAATAAACACTATATTAACCTTTTACAATCAGTGTGTAAATTAATTGTAAACGCAGTATTGATTGAAATGTATCTGAATTAAACTTAGAAACGCTATTTTAAACTCAAAATATATATTACATTTTAATATAATGAATAAGAAAAAAACATAGTCATTAAAATTAAAATTAGAAAACAATTACAATTTTATGTGTTACTTACCTTTACATCTGTTGTTTATATGGCATGTTATTTTTTCAGATATTCCTTTAGTAAGTTTAGAATTTGGAAGCACTTTAGATCCAAGTTCTATTGAAGAAGGAATGGACGTACATTTTGAATGCAACATAAAATCAAACCCGTGGATAAACCAGGTTACGTGGACACATAATGTACGTAACAATACAATTTATTATTTACGCCTACTATTTGTAATATTACGAATAATTAGAAAGTATTAACATATCATTTTAAAATTTAATATACATTGTTTAATATCAGAAAAGTAAATCGTAAGAACTTTAAGAGCAATACTTTACATCGGTTATTTATTGAAGTATACCCTAAAAACATTATATGATGTTTAAATGGTACAATTAACTGAAAAATGACACTGAAATTAAGTTTTTTTTACAATACTGTTTGTATTGTTAAAAAAACATTGAGTGTTAAAGTTGGGTTAACCTATACAACTCGAACAAATTACTTCATTCTAGCTTTCCGGAACGAAATAAAATAAATGTTTAAAAGAAGTAAATCTCTTGAAAACGTTTATTCTCATCCTCTTTCAATCAGGATCATCCAAAACATCAACATTACCGTTTAAGAAGCGTTCAAATAGTTATTGCATAACAATGTTTATATTTAATCGATATATAACTTACGAACGATAATTACAAATAATTTGTATTATTGATATTGTACGAACAATAATGCGTTTTAATTTATAAGTTGTATCTTATGTATCACTAAGAAAAGCACGTTAGATTTTTAAAAGTACGTTGAAAAAAATTGCATTATTTTCAAACAAAAAAAGTAATATAAAGTATAGCTGTATATTCGTAACAATCAAGTGGAAGGTTTTCAAAACCCGATCTAGTAAACTTTTCAATATACGATTTTTAGTAGATTTCTTTTTTAAATTACACGAATGGTAATATAAGAACGACCAAAGTGGCACTAAAAAATAATATTATTTAACATTTAACTCAAATTTTATATTTCTGAATATAATCTTTTATAGCTCCTTCCCAATCTATTAAAATATATTGACACGCATTTTCAGTACTAAACAACGTAAACTAGATTAAAATACTGATTATATAATATAAATTACATAATATATAAAATGTAATTATAAACTGATCACAACATAGTTTTAACAAATATTTATAGTACATCATCAAAATTTAGATTTTAAGGAATTTGGAGTGATGAAGGCTCTTAGGAAAAAATAGCTGATAGAAGCTTCAATTTATAATTATTTTGTTTGGTCCTAATACATTTTAATTTCGTAAATTTTACATTTCTAAGAAACGTTTAAATAGTTATATAATTTATATCATGAGTTATATCATGAGCCGAATACGGCAACATTATAAAATGGTTCCATGCTCCAAATAAATAATAGCTATCATATTTGCAACATCAGTTTTCACAAAATAGTGTATACCCTTAAATATGGTTGGATATGTCACAATTAATTGTTAAATTTATTTAAAGAAAAAACCACTCACGATATTGATTTGTTCTATAAACATAAAGCATCCTATAATGGTATGTAGCTAGACACACAATGTACAACATAATCTTTTTTAGACTCCTGGAATTTAATTAATTTAACATTTCATGTATTGAGTTATTGCAATAACAACAGTTGTTTATTTACGAAACGTCTCGTTGATATTTCAGCTCTGATTGCATTAATGTGTGGACACAAAACGATGTCCATTTCTACATGAATAATATTTTCGTAATTATATAAAACTATTTGCATAGCGATAACCAATAATTGACTTTGTTAGTTATTTATCGAAAAGCTTGTGATATTGTTATGACTGATTTTATAAATAAAATAATGTGTTACCACAACTGTATTTATTATATATTCGTATTTAAAATATAAATAAGTTACATCACTAAGGATTTATGATTGAGCTTTTATAAATAATTAAGAATAAAATAAAATCTATTATTCTAGTCGGTTACCATGATTATTGAATGAAATTATTACAGGCGAAGATATTGCTGAACAATCACAGCTCGGGTGTTCTTGTAAGCAACCAGAGTTTAGTCCTGCAGGATGTGCGGAGGGACCAGGAAGGATTGTACAGTTGTGTTGCTAGTAACAGCGAAGGTGACGGGGAGAGTAATCATATATACCTGAAGATTAAGTGTTAGTTTTTTATATCAATTATATATTTAATGTTTAAATACGTAAGTTATATGTCAACATTTTAACGTTTTTTGTGTAATCAAAATTTATGTTACGTACTTTTTACACTTGCCTCTTTTATCATTAAAAATCCTATTTTAATTAACTTTGAATAATTCGTAAACGTGTATTGGAACTTGATAGTAACTTAATATAAGCATAGCATTTACGCATCTCTGTGTTATAATACATTCAAGATACATATTTTCTTAATTTGTAAAACAATTAAACAACTTTAAGTTGTTAATTCATCTAAAATTATAATTAATTGTTATTTATCTTAATATTACAATTACATTTGAAATGAATTATTTATTTACATTAATTGTAATTAAAAATTTGATTTACTAGTTTTACTATATAAATTAAATCTGTAATAAATAAACAATGTACTTTTTGTAAAAAAATTCACACGTTATACAAATTCATCGACACAATGGATCAAAGCGAAAATACTCTCAAAATTATTAAGTTTTTGTATGTGATCTCCGCCAGCCTGCGGTGTGATTAATTATAACTCTATGACGTGACGGACATCTCAAACTGTCAGAGCCTACAGTTTTAAGCAAACGGGGACCGATGCCACTAACCGCATTGAAAATACCCGTAACCTTAGTCTCTAGCAAGATTGAGTTCACTCAACAATAAGCTTATACGGTTTTTCAAGACCGTAATGGTACGCGAAAATTGATTTCTTAAAAAAATAACATTTCTTTTAACTCACTATTTAAAATTTTTGTTTTTATTTACACAGTTACACTAAGCACAAAAAATAAATAAAAACTGCCGGCATGCACTATGGATAAATTTCATAAAAAATTAAACGAAAACAAAGAAATTAATTAAATCTCTAACATTCCTGATTGTTTCTAGAACGCTTCATTCAGCTTAGAATTAAATAGAGCAAAATTCACTCTTATTATGCAAATTCTTTTAATATTCAAAATTATTATTCACAACAAATCGTTTTTCTAAACTTCTAATCAAATTCAATTTGTAGGCATATTCTTAGCCTTAAATTTAAATTAAAGTACAAATCTCATTAAATTTATGTATGATTATTTTTGAACGATGAAAGGGAAGCCTAAACACATTCATTAAAAGAAAACACAACTTTTACAAAATAATCTTCATATAATGTTATTTATCTGTTGCATGATACTACTCGTATATTAAAACTACATTTACTTCATACCACTAATTAGTTGCTCTGAGATAATATATATGATTTAAAATAATCATAAGGTAAATTTATAAAATAGGAATAAACTACTTACATAATTACAATATATTCAATCAATTGCTTAAATTATAGTATTTTTAACTTAGTAAATGTTGTATAATATAATATGTCAAAAGTATATTTAGGCGTCATAACCAATACAAACGCAAAAAGGAAAAGAGTTTGTTCAAAGTTTGTGAGTTTTTTCAAAATTTAACTAATTGCTTTAGCTACTAATCGGGCTATTTTAATTATGATGGTTAAACCGTTATAGAAATATTCAATATTATGTGAAAAATGTGCTCTTTACGCCTAGCTCTTATAAGCAAGTCTTATTAAGTTCCGTTATCCTAAAGTTTGAAGTCGAAACAGTACGTACATACTGTAATTGTTTTAAATTCAGTAATTAAATACGTAAATAACCTTTGTAAACACTTCGAGTCATAAAAAACCGTTCAAAATATCAAATCTTTTAAAACCATTTCCCAGATAATACAAATTGATATTCATTACATTGACTGTTAATAAATGGAAAATATCAAATGCATAAATAAATCCAAACTTATTTTGTTTGCTATATGTACTTTATAACAATATGTTTAAAGACTTTTGTTACAAATAAAATAAATGAAACCAAATATGTCGACAGCATTATATTTACATTTGTTTAACTTACTCTTACTAAATATTTGTGATTCCTCAGATGTTCCAGTATGCAAAATAGTTCAACAAAAAGAAATAGGAGTTGCAAAAAAGGAAGAAACAGAAGTCACTTGTGAAGTGGATGCCTATCCAACAGCTGACCAATTTCTGTGGACCTTCAACAACGGCTCGTCTTTCTCTGTGGAAAGCACCAAAAACACTGTATTCTACACACCAACTAATGCTAACGACTATGGCACATTTCAGTGTTGGGGTAAAAATTCACTAGGCCAACAAAGAGTGCCTTGCATATACACTATAGTTCCTGCAGGTTTGTCAATATTTCAAATGAATTAGATAACTTTTTTAATAAAAGATTTTTATTGTAAATATATGACTTACCAAAATTGGTTTACCCCGTTAATCTTTTACTTCTAGTATCTTATCCATAACTATATTTTAAACTTGTTCGATTTAATATATTTACTATAGTGTTATCTCTTTTAAGACACCTATATTATTATATAGCATGGTAGATATAAGCGAGCTATTTTCACAAACACCCTGTTTAAAGAACACTGTGCTTCAATAATTTAGCTCTTATTATTATTTAGTTTTCGATGTATTTATATTCAACGGTAAGACATCCATTTTGGTTTACTCTAATCCATAATGTATTGGTGAATATTAGGTGCAAATAGATATTTGAATTATTGTAAGAAATTGAATGGTTATAAACAAACTTGTATTTTGGATCTAGCCCTATTCTATATACCCGTTATTATTCTATATATATATTCAAAAAAAATTTTAATTTTCTGCTTTAAAAAATATGAGCATAATAATAATTATTATAATATAAAATAATAAAATTTTTCATTGTTAAAAGAAAATCATTTTCTTGTACTATAACATTGAAAGTCAGATGGAGTTATTAATACATACCAATTAAAATTAAAGTATTACATAATTAATTAAGACATACACTTATTATTCATTTTATTGCTGAAACCAAACATTTAATGTAAGTCGAACTAGTTTCTAACATGGCAAATAAATATGATTGTAATAATAAAAAGCTAGTCAACTCAGGTTATTCGTAGTAACTTGTTCAATAAATGATTACTTTTAGATTTGCCTAATCTCTAAATGGCAAGTTTAAATTAAATATAAAAGCGGAACCTGTTAGCAGGACGATATCATGGTAGCCTGACCCTCGAGCTCTTAACAAGGCTGTTGGCATCGGTTCAAAACAGATTCTACAGCTTCTGAATAAATTAAGATATTTGCCTCTTTTATGCTTTGAAAAAACCGACTCTGTAATTAAAAGATTTACACTACCTTTAAAACACAACCACTGACAAAATTACAAATTAAAATAAATACATAATATTATGTTTTACTCTAAAATGTAGGCCTACTTTGTGTACTTTGAATTTTGATCAAATTTTTATTTTTGAAAATAGAGTATCAATAATTTAATATGTAAAATTTCTGCCAGCTTTTTTTTTTAATCATTTCTATTTTTTATATTTTATATTTGTGGAACGAAATAATCGTTTTTAATAATGACCATGGAAAAAACAATATTATCTCTCAAAGTAAATTTGATCAACTGCCTTTATATTTTTATTTGTGAATTATGTTTTTATTCACACCTAATATATTGAAAGATTTTTGTTATGCAATTCATGTTGTATACTAAAAGTAAATATGACGAAACAAATTGAAGATTAATTTAACCAACATACAACACTGTTTTTTATTGTTAACAATAAACATTATTATTCAGTATTGAAATAAATGGCAATAGCTACATACAGTCTTTTGTAGAGCTGCGGTACTCAAAAATACTCTAAATGTACTGAGACCGTACATTTTAGTGGTTATACAAAGAAAATGTTATTCAAAATTAAATACCTAAATTACAATTTCCTAAAACAATTAAGTAAACCATTATAGTACAGTACATCTTAGACTTAATTTACTTAATTAAAAAATATATATAAATATATATTCGGTTTTAGTTATATTATAAATGCGGAAATTTCACCTTCTCTTAATAATAATGTACACATTCTGATATCATGGAAATTCATTATACTTTTTGTTTAGTCTGTTTTAAATTTTAAAGTTTCGATCATTTTGAAGTTTTGTTATTGAAAACATTGTTGGGTTGAAATATGTATTTCGATATTACCTGCATAATTAATTAATTTATAAATATAAAACCGGGTGTCCCACGAAGAGGTCGCTATTTTTGAATTGATATGACAGACGTATAGAGCACGCTACAGACTTGAAATTCTACAGTCGTGACTAACACATATGTAAAAGAAATACGCCTGAGTATCAGTTAATTCTGACTGATCCAAAAAAAGGCGGAAAAACAAAAAACAACAAAATAAGCAATCGTATTTTAAGGGTAAACCTACTTTTATTTAGAATAGGAACAGCTACAGCTGTTTAGACTATTTTAAATCTATCAGCTGACTGCGTGTATCCACAACAATGAACATATTCGGTAATAAACATTGGCATTTGTTATTAAGTTGCATAGTAAAGTGTCTTATGTACCATGCCGTTTTCAACTGAGCAAAAAGTGAAATGTTGTTCCTGGGCTATTGCCTTTGAAAATGATTATGAAGCATGAAGCAATAAGGTGTTTTAGGGAAAGGTACCCAGGTGTAGTTCCACCGTCAAGGAAATTTATTCGTAAGTGGAAGACTATCCTACTAGAAACGGGGTCAATACAAAAAAAAAATACCATTGATCCCTCAACATAGAAAATGAAGAAATCGTATGTGCTGCTTTCATGGAATCTCCAAATACCCCTAATTCAGTTAGAAAGGTGGAATCTGCTACAGGGATACCGAAGTCATCTGTCCAAAGGTATGCAAAAAAGAACAAAATCAAACATTATAAAACTCATTTAGTTCACGGACTACTTGAAGATGATCCTGACAGACGATTGGAATTTTGTTCGAAAATAATTGAAAAGACTGACGTAGATAGCAAATGGCATGAAGGAATCGTGTTTTCAGATGAAGCGACATTTTATCGAACAGGAACTGTAAACAGGCATAATTTTTATTACTATAACACAAAAAATCCACATATCTTACAAGAAGAGAAATTAAAATCAACAGGTATAACAGTTTGGGCTGCTGTTACCAAGGATGGGTTTTGTCGTATGACATATCCCGACAAACAATAACCGGAGAAAGGTTTGCATCAGTTTTAAGCAATCACATAGTTCCTCATCTTTCTCAGCCTGAGATGAAAGACGTTTTTTTCCAACAGGATGGAGCTCCTCCGCATTATGGTAATGTGGCCAAAGCAGTTTTGGACCAAAATCTTCCTAACCGTTGGATAGGTCGTGGCAGTAGCTTCATGGACTGGCCCCCAAGGTCTCCAGACTTGACTGTTTGTGACTTTTTTTCTGTGGGGCTTTTTGAAGGAGAAGGTTTATTGTCATAACATTGCGACAGACGATGAACTAATGAGGTTGATCGAAGAGGAACTGTTGTTGATACCTCGAGAGTTGTTCAGCAAAGCGTATGACTGTTTTCTATTTCGTTGTCATCAGTGCATTGCGATCAATGGACATCAGTTTGAATAAGGTTTATGGATCAAATAGATTTAATTTATTTATGAGTTACTTATATCTTTAATTCCCTAACGTTGTTTAGTGCTTAGTAACATCGTTAAAATTCAATAATTATGTTGTAACACTTAAGCAAATAAAACTATTTTAACGAAAAGGTACTATTTCTTTGATATCCCGCCATTTTGTCCTAATGTGTCAGAATTAACTGATACTCAGGTATATTTCTTTTACATATGTGTATGTTAGGACTGTTGAGTTTCAGGTTTGTGGAGTGTTCGGTGCATCTAATATATTAATTCAAAAATAGGGACCTCTTCGTGGGACACCCGCTATATTACTTTCAACGAAATTAAGTTAATTTCTTTAGTAAATCTTTACACTTTTTAGCTTGCCACTGCTAAAATAATTATAAGATGACACATTTAGGCAAACCCATGCAAAGGACTAAGCACTAGGCCTTTAAGAATAGAGCAAAAAAAAAACAAATCAACAGGCTCAAAAATATTTTATAAAAAGAATCTTAGGAACAAAATGCAATATAAGTTTATTTGTTAAATGTTGTTCAAAGAAATTCTTTATTACATTTGTATACACTATTTCTTATTAATATTTTTATTCAATAAAAAATACAACTAAAGTTATAAAATAACCTGTAATTTGTCTAATTAATACTGTTGGTTTTATATTCATTTTAGTACAGATTGGGGTTCGGTTGTATAAATTATAAAATATACAAAACCTAATGAAGTGTTTACTGATACTTGCATTTATTTCATGTTGTAAGTCAACAAATTTGTTAAACACAAAGTTTCACTGAAAGGACAACTTGTCGTTTAATACATAGTCTACCTGTTCTTGGTTAATTCGTAATTCATTTACTGCAATGAGCAAATGAAACCTCGGTTGTCATGAAGCGATAAAGCAGGATTGAATAGACAGATTACATGATTTATTCCTGTAGTTATATTTGTTAAATTTTACATACCGGGAACTAAGGCAATAAATAAAATAAAAAATGTTAGTGTGGTTTAAAAAACAAAAACTTTACAATTTGAAGCATTTCAATTTGTATAATTAAGAAACAGGCGATAATATCGCAACTCATTTAATGATTAGTAACTGTGCACAATATATTCTATTATTTGCATTAAGTTATTTTCCTTCATGAAACTTTACTTTCTGCATGGCACTGCTAATATTCTAGGAAAGCCAGACAGTTTGAGTAATTGTACAACAACCAACCAAACATCCTATGCGATCCAAATAGACTGCGTACAAGGTTTTGACGGAGGATTGGTACCTACCTTTGTCATAGAGGTTTATGAAGCATTAAATAACCACCTGGTAAAAATCGTCACGTCAGCAACTCCAATTTTCCGAGTGACGGGACTTAAATCTGGACTTGGCTTTCGCGTTGAACTGTTTGCGACTAATTCCAAAGGTCGCAGCGATGCGGTTCGCCTGTACGTAAACACATTAAAGTCAGATAAAGGTTCCGACATTCTGCACTTACAGTTGGGTGAGCATCGCTAATGGGCTTTGACAGTTATTTAATTTAGATATGTTATCGAATAAAGTTTAATATCAAAGAAATTTAAGTATTTGCCAAACTGTAACTCCTTCAAAGTATTATTACTTTATCACAATGTAACTTGATATAAGATTTGTGCCAGTTGTTTAAAAAAATCCTAGTAGTTTATTTATTTATTTTTGTTTTTAGTAATGTGTTTTTCATTAGTTTTGGGCATAACATTAATTTAGTAATTTCTATTTATTTTCACTGTCGATTTTTTGCGTATTAAAAGTATTAACGTATTTACTACTTTGTAATTATGTAATAAAATGTGTAACAGTTTTTATTTTGAATGACTGTAGTAATTGACTTCTCTAACCTTTATTGTAAAATCAATATGAATTTTAAATTTGAATTTGGACTTAAATCTTATTTCTAACGTAACTATTATTTTGAAATATAATTAAAATTGAATTTGTATGAGGAAACTGAGGAAAGATATAATATGAGAAACTATTTTCAGAAAAGTCGTAATGTAACTACGACTTTTGTTTTATAAAAGCTTCATATACACGCTTCAAATAGCATTGCATTTTAGACTTGCATGTAATTTAAGAATAGTATTTCACCTGATTACACAAAATATTCTCTAGATTTGTATTATACGAAACGTATGTTAGGTAATCAACGAAATCAAATTTTTTTTTATAGCTTCATCTCCAATTATCCAACAATTGACTCCTATGATAGGAGTCGTTATTGGAGTTGTGGTATCGACAATTCTTGTGGCGTTGGTGGTTTTAATGATACTTCGCCTTAGAGAAAACAGACGAAAAAGGAACGCAGCTAAAGATAAAGAAAAACATTCTTCCGAAAGTTTAGACAGTTCAGAAAAAAATCCAGACGTCATCCCAAATACGCCCGGTAAGATTAGAACGATAGACTGTAGCACTCATTGGAATACACTATTATTTCCCCTGTTCAATCAAGAAAATAATTTGCTCTTGTGAGTTGTATGATGGATCTAAAGCTTTTAGTAAAATTAATTAACTTAGATCTTAATGAAATTGTAGTAAATCACTTCAAAGTTTTAAAGGTAAAATCATATTATGTTTGATATGTTTATTCAAGAATAAAAATGTAAAATCCTATCAAACATTTCATATTTGGTATATTGTGTATATGGGTTTAAACACTAGAGTAAAAAATTTAATTTCTGGGGAATTTAAAACAAAAAAAATTACGAATATCTTAAATTTTTTTAACACAAATTAGATTAGGAAATTAGTAAAATTAGTTTTCAGTAGAAATTCTATAATTTTGTATTTATTTCAAGAGGTATGTTCACTACGTAATAGATAATATTGATGTCAAGTACTACATAGCATAAATAATACTTTATAGAATTATTGGGTTGTAAGGTACGAATTATTGTTAATGCTTATGTTTGATCTTTGGTCAGTTTAAGAAACGTATAGTATTTTCTTCTATAAGAATCAACATACGCGATTGTACATATTATTATTACGTCTACTTTTTATGTTGTTTTCTACGATACCACTCTCTTAAATTGCATATTCTGGGATACATTTTCAATATAACTAACTTAAATCGTAGTAAATTATTCATACAAATTTTCTTCTCTTCATTTCAGATTGCCAAGAAATTGCTGAAAAACATAACAAAGGAGCAATAGAGTATATCGAGGCTGAACCAAAAGCAAGAGTAGAGGTAATAAAAAACCTATAATTTATTAATTCATTGGATTTAAAATTCTTATAAACATATAAAATATATCAAAAACCAGAACTAACCTTTATAAAGTGTGTTGTACATTTCGAATTGTTACCATACCATAGATTAAATCATAAAATAACACACAACCTACTTATTCCTAATATTAACAAATTGATAACTTGCTTTGACGTTATGATAACAATATCATTTTTTAGAACTTTGATTGTCCGTTACTTTGAAACGAAGCAAGATACTAAGCTCTAGTTTGCGTCACTCATTGGTCTATTACATGACCTACATTTATATTTGGAATTGTTTACCGCCCTACCCCCCTCAAGCCCCCAAAATCATAAAGGTTCAGATATGTCAAACAATTTGTCCTGTTATGCAACACAAGATATATACAAAGTTTTGTTAACTTATTTTCAATAACACAAATAACAAATGGGATTAAAGGGACTTTATGAACACTCTGTATTTTATTAAACTAGATCCATACATTTATTTTTCTAAAGTTCTACATGCCAACCTGTTTCTCCTGTGACGGTTGAGTCTTGAGTACTGATTGAAGGACGAATGGAAGTAGTACAAAAGTGCGGTTTTACACAAAAATATTATTTTCTACTAGAAATTTATAAATTTGTTGTATTGCGTTTTTTGTGCAGTGTTTAAATGTCTAATTTACCATTGATGAGCTTACAAAACATATTTTACAAAACAAATTTTATCAGTTCTGTGTGCTTATAAGAATATTTCAACGACCACCACCGCGTATAGAAAACAAGACTGCCAGTAACACCTTATAAACATGATTAAAACACCTACATAAATAATTGGTTTTAAATTATAAATGGGAAAACATTTAAAATGTACACATTTTATATTATGTGTGTCAGATCGTTGAGAAAGATTTATTACCTAAACGTATTTTTATTTTTTACTAAATTAGTTTTCATCCTTACAAATTGTGCTGTGTATTAAATATATTTCTGTTGGCATCTGTTTATTTACGACATAATTTATACATTACTATCGATTTCTATATACATACTATACATTATATAAAAAACTTCTAATAAATATTCTTTAAAAATATAATTTGATTATGAAATAAAACACACATTCACACTCCGACTTTATAACTCACAGTTTTGTATATATTTTTCACAGAGGTTCACTGGCGGGTACTCTCAGCTTAAATATCCTCCCTCAGGAGCCAACACAGGACCCAGGACTTATTCTGCACTGGATCGTTCAGTGGGTTCACCTCTTATTAAACACCCAAAGGAGAGCACGGTATAGATAGTTATGCCTGAGTGTGTTATGAGTTTGTTAGTAGGTAATACTGTTTGCTTATAAAATACAGTAGACATTTTGAGTTAATTTAATAACACGTTTATTATTTTATTTAAATTAGAAATTTTAATTTTGTGTACTTAAATGTCTGTATTTCTGTGTAGTTTAAATATTAGGTATTTCAGTTAGTAACCGTCATTGACAAACATTGTTTAATCTTTATCCATTTAAATAGTGTAGATGTTATCTTGTTAAAGTTGTAGAAGGCTATTTAGAAATTTAAAGCTTACAGATACAAGACTCTATTAAAACTATTTAAATATGATGTACAAATACTGCAAAACTTGTTGATTTTGACTTTCTTTAATTTTAACTAGAAAGCTTAACTTTGCGAGTAGTCACTACACTTTAACAAACACAATAGACAAGCAATTTAAATAAAATAAAATAAATTATTTTTATTTGTGTACATATATTTTAATACATTTTAGATCTCACATGTAATTATCTTTTAAATACCATACCTTACAAGTTTATAAATTTACTATTAATAAATATTTAATTTGGGAAACTATAACTTGATATTTTCAAGTATTGTAAATATATGTTGTAGTTGTTCATATTTTTATAGAAATTATATAACATATTAATCACGCAGTTATGACCGTTTCAATTAAATTTTGATTTCAGAAAGAAGATTTCTTGATTCCACTGACCGCAGGGGACAATTCAGTGCCAATACAAATTATGCCGATAAAAATGACACGTTTCTGACCTCATAATACATAACCGCTATCTGCAACTATGTCATAAGACTTGGGATCATCATTTTGTTTGAATACGCATTGTTCTAGTGATCCTGCGACGTGATCCTGGATTTAATAAGGAGTTTCAAGGAAGGGCGTTTTGTTTTTCTACACAAAGATGCACGTGCTCAGTTTTATAAGTTTCAATATAAGTAATTCTAGAGGCAAGTTGTGTTTCAAGATAAGAAATTGACTTCGTTACTCCCAACTTAAAAGATCTGAAGTAATAATTCACCAAAGAAAGATCACGGTTTATGATGTAATATACCAAAAACATTCTGGTTATGTACAAAATTTAATTTTTTAATTGTATTTACTAATATAAGAATATTATTATCAAAATTTTAAAGTAATTTGTTGACAAAAATTGCAATACACAACTCAAAGTATTAAGTTTTGCTTTCGAAATACAACAACAAATATATAAATATTAATAAGAACTTAAAAAATAATCGGTCGTCATTTGGATATGTTTAATTTAAGTACACCATGTCCTCGTGACTAAAGTACAATTAAATTGGTTTTATGATTACACTTGTTTAGCTATATTTTTGTTTATAGAATGTATTTGTTGTAAAATCAGTGTATATATTGTGTAATATATTTGTATATAAGATGATAGCTCTAAAGTTTACTACTTGTTGTTATTAAATAATAAAATATCTTTGCTTTTTTGCCAGTTTAATTTTATTGCATTTAAAAATCCTTAAAAGACTTATTTTCAGATTAAAGTTCATGGAGTGAAGGTAGATCGTTAAAATTGTGACTTATACGATAGGGTTCAAATTAAGCTACTTGTAATTGGAATTATTCTACTATTTACGAGCTATTCAACTCTTATCTTCTTAAACAAAAACATTTCTCATTATAATACTAATTAATCCAAACAGTTAATAAACTTTAAATTTATTATTATAATAATTACGTTATTTTTTATTTTTAACAATAAAGAACACAATCATAAGTTAATAAAATATTCACATTAACATAATGTATTATGTAAGCCTATAGTATGAAGTACTAAAGAGACTTTAATAATGTTTGTATTGTTCCTTCTTTAGATAAAATACATATAGTTGACCGTGCTTTATTAAATTGTCTAAAATATGAATTTGGCTTATGGGCGAAAGAAGTGTACACGTTTCCCCCAGATGAAGCGGAACGCATAATAATAGAGATTTTTTTCTTCCTCTTTTTTATTTTATATTTGTAACCAAAGACGAAATTATCTCTAAATTTTTCTTTTATTCAAACACTAAATAGCCTCTTTAGAGACAATTTAAATAAATTTAAAAACGTTGCATTGAAATGCAGTTTGTCATTTTGTTTCAACTGTTAAAATAGGGATATATGCATAAATAAAGTTGATTTAAATTGTATTTAAAGTTTCTTTTGTGCTCCGAACAATAATACGAATACTATAATTATAAGTGTCTAAGATTATATTAACCTCATCTTTCATTTTAGTAATCCCAGTAATTTTTTTAGAATTTAATAAAAAATATAAACTCAAAACTAGTTAATTATTAAAATAATAACCATTTGGTTCTTCTACTTTATGTCACTGCAGTTTTTATGCTAATTTACAAATGAGTCGTTGTTGTTATAGTCATTCATACGTTTTCACGCTTTAAGAGATTATAGCAAATAGGACTTAGTAACCTCTTTGCAAATCTAACATGATTTAGACGTAGGTGTCGGTTTACATGATACCCACACATATGTAACGACTTAATTTTAATTGTTTAGTTAAATCTTGATGGAAGTAGCAATGATGAATAGTACTATGTTTACAATTATCTCCCCTCTCCCATACTTATTTGTTCCAACTTTCCAATTAGCAATACTGTACACGTTATATTAAAGGATCTTTTAGAGGATTCCTCCTACGCGTTGTTTTGTAACTAAATAATGTAATTTCAAGACAATAGATTTTATAAAACAAAATTAAAGTTCACGTATTTTTTAATAATATCCTAAGTTAATATTAAATTACATAATTTATATATACAGTATCTGTAAACTAACTAATTATTTACTCAATTATGTGAATGTTGGTTTTTGTGAATTAAGTGATTAAAAATCAGACTTTAAGTACAGTAAACATTATAAAAACATACGATATAACTTTATTTGTTTGCATATACTAAATTGTAAGAGACAATAATAATTGTTTCAGTATTTTAGTATTCAATATAATGACCATTCATTATTTTATAATCAATTCTCCGAGATTATTTAGTTAATTTAGACGTTTAGTAATACCAATAATAATTAGAAAATAATGATTTATTCATAAAGTAGGTTATATATTGCTATACATTTGTTATTGAAATACAATTTAAAATGATGTATTTCCTAGAATAAAGTCTGGAAGAAATAGTTAATATTTTAAAACGGATTAAAATTACGTTTGCAAATTATTAATCGGCCCCTTCTCTCTCTCCTGACAATCCTCAGTGGAACAAATTGATTTATTTAGGTCAAATTCTACTTTCAACATTTAAATTTATTTTTACGAAAGCATAAATTAATAAAGAAATTTAAATTATATTTGAATTATTAAACATATTTGTCTTTAAATAGATGTTAAAGAGTAAATTATGCTATATTAGGATTCGAAACTATTTACACAGTATATTTTTAAATTAATGTCATAATAGAATTAAGGTAGGCCTATTACATGGTTGAATTTAACTTTATGTATTTTTAAATAATAAAGAAGACCACAGCAAACTTACAAGAATTTGATCGGAACCTTCGCCGCCTAATGCAGAAAGTATTTTACATATAATTTGTTCGATGAACTATTTTCACAAGAACTATTTCCTGTGTTGCAAAAATGTAAAAACTTACAAAATTAATATTTTTTACAAAATTTCAAATTTCATATTTTAAATACACAAACAAATTTTTATTTGCCTCAATATACAAATTCAATAACTTCTAAAAGAGGTTGCAAATTTATAATAGTTTTATAAATTAAAATGTCAGTGTCAAAGGTTGTTTTAACATATGTATAACACAAAGAAATAGTAGGCACGTAAAATTAAGTACTTACAGTCGGTGTTTACATACCAAATTTAAAATTGGGTTCAAGCTATGGACAATCGGACATGCTCAAACAAAATTTGTATATAGTACAATATTTTTTCACTACACAATATATTACAAAATCATTAATTCTTAAAATGTATATAGAATATTTACATGTATATCTTATAACTGATAATTCTTTACATTAGTTTCCACGTTCCTGAACTGTTTATTTAGCTTTGATTTCATTCATTGCTACAGCTTAATTGCATTCGACCGGTTATAAATTTGAATTTTAATTCAATCCTGAAGCTTAGCTTTAATTTGAATGTTGTAAATAAACTGTGATTCCTATGTTTAAAAGCTGAAACCGAAATTTAATAAAACAGATTATTTTTTAAGGATTATTAATCAATATTCGTAAAATTATTTGAAATATTTACCAGTTAACAGTCTCCTTTGACTGAACTCCTATGGAATACATTCCGGTCTAGATTCTATTGCACATGCTGAATTTATGTATATTAGTTTATAAATATGTTGTCCCAAAAGCACCGATATGCTAAAATATTAAATATTAAAATCTGTAATTCTTACCGTAAAATATGTATGGAAATTACCCGGATTATAATTAGGGATTTCAAGTTTAATTTAGAAACGAACAAATTTTAATACTTGGAGAAGGAGTTCAACATTTTAATCGTTCCTCAGACTTTTATTACTCCTTCTTTATTTCATTATTTCAAACAGAGAGGTTGAAACTTTAATTCGTTAGTAAATTTAATATATTCAGTTTCTTTTTAAAAGTGGAATATTACTAAAATAGGCTATTAAAGGTGGCGACTGAGCTTTGTGCATTATTAAAGGTAGTGACTTTAAGACTGTAAAACAAACGTTGTACATCACTGCAACACCGCAACTGAACAGGATAATCTTTCTTCTTAGTAGAAGAAATCTCCTGGACAAAGCAATTCCGCTTTTGTAACTGCTATGTGATACTAAGGGAATAATGTTTCGGCTCAATACTCCGAGTTTTAGCATTTGTAACCGTCTCACTTATCTGATTTCACCCAATTAACTTATTTTTTTTACGATTCTCAATAGATTTGTACTTAACACGTCTTTGTGCTTTTATTTGTACAAATGTTATTATATTTGTTGAGAAATTTCTCTGAATTTTTCTTTTAAAATTGATGTACGTTTTCTTTTTTAACCTCCTAATCAATCATAACTACAGTACTGTAATCTACCAATAATATGGCAACCATAAATAATATTTATGTGTCAAATGAACACATTTTGTATACATCAAATTTAAATTAGGTAAAAACTACAGAATCAATTTTAATCAGAGGACCTGTGCCACGATAAAATATAAATTAAATATATATTTAAATTAAAACATATCATTAATATTACAAACAATTAAAATGGAATTATTGAGGAAAAACTACAAACTATAAAATTTTACAGAAAAATTCATAAATTTCACAAAAGTTTGAAAATTTCTAACTTCCAAAAATATGGGAACTATATATATACATATGAAATATATATTTCGCTATAGTAATAATGTTAGTATCAATAATAAATAAATAATATAATTAATAGAAAACATGCAGTGGAAAAATTCACCATGCATGCGTTACATAAATACAAATTACAAATATGTTTAATATTTATTTTTTGTGGTTTAGCAGAACAATAAAATAAAATGTTAAATAACCATTTTTTTTAAATTACAAATTAATAGTTCCTAGTATTTAATTACGAAAATTATATACGATCTAATAAATTTAATTTGCTGCCGTTAATAAATACATAAAATAAATAACAATGTCTAAATGCATGTGTAAAGGTAATTGTACTTAAATAATTAATTATTGAAGCTAACAAATTTAAAAAAATTATAGTGTGTTTAGCACAGTAAATAAATGTCATAACATTGAATCTAAGTAGGAAGGAAGGGCTGTTATACAATTTCCCCCCCCCCGATTATTTTCTTATATTTTTAAATGTATTTTTGTTGATAGACTATTATATTTATTCCTTTTTTAAACATCTGATGTATTATTTTTTTAACGTTGGTATTAAGTACAATCTGTTTTTTTTCCGACCAATTATTACAGAACATAATTTAAAAGATAATATGACCCTTTTATTTAAGTACTAGAGGAAACATTTGATTTTTTTTTTGTAATAAAGTTGTTTTTTTGTAACTTTATATCCAGGCTACAAATAGTATATTATGCATATTCTATAGCTGACTTTATTTTAAAACATGATTCTTATAGTATTTCCGTTTTCCCAGTACTAATATGTTAGCCAATTATCTGAGTCATTGTTGAATAGAATATGTATTTATAGACTATTTTTTATTTCGCATTGGTATAAAATCAAACATAAATGTTTACAGGACAATATATTTGGGATATAATCATTCAATATTTTAAAGGCTAATTTGTTTTTCAAGTCTGACTTAATGAAAACCCAAAGCACATAAGTGCAGTTAGGCTATTTTTTAAGGTTAGTAAGCAAAATGTAAATTTTGTGAGATTTGATGATGTAATTTAACAAAGTTTTTCTTGTCTAATATCAAAGATCTGTATGCTCTAAAACCATATTATCTGCCTAGATACAGTAGGTGCAGGCGAAATAAATGACCAAACCACGAGTAAACACAGCTGATGGTCTTTAAAGGAATGAGGAAACTAAGACATTAAGTATTATAAAAGTTTTATAAAGGAAATAGTTTAACTACGCTTAATGTGTTAATGGTTTTGCACGTTTGTTGAGACGTAAATTACAACTTAGTTTGAGTCTTGGTTTAACACACAGTGTTCCTTGTTAGCCGAGTAAACAGTTGAAGTACATTACTGTGGTAAGTCGTTAACAACCAAACATCCCTCTTTGTCTTTATATATGTGTGTCATCTGAGATTTACAAGTACGGTGTTTAACACTCTGAACTTAATTACAATAAATGTTACAAAAACTATTATATATCCATGGTACAACCAAAGTTTATAAAATTTCAAAATCAAAATGACATCCAAAGTCACAAGACGCGATTTTGATTGTACCATATTATCAAAACCATATACAAATGATTAAATTGTTTATGTCAATAAACGAAAATATACGACGTATAAACAGTTTCTCATAGTAAGAGTTGGATTATCGACTCGAATGTCTAGAATACCCTGTAGATACTTTTGAATTTGTTTGAATAACTTGATTGACTTTTGTATTGAAAGTAGTTTTTTTATAGATCCAGCTACACAGGTATGTTATTAGCTGTAGTTAGGTTTAAATATTTAGTGCATGTCTGTGCATATATTTCATTAAAAATTTCAAGTAAAATCTTATTTAGAGTATTTAAGCAAACATTGTACTTTTGTATTACTGCAAGCCTAGGATCAGGTGAATATTTCACTACTTAAGTTATATGTTAAATTATTATAAATTGTTAGTTTGTTCAAAAATACCTTATAGTAAAGAAATATCGATTAATAAATTTTTAAATAATTTAAGGTTGTTTAAAATCATCACACGTTGGTAAATAGTTCCATATAATTAAGGAACACTTTTTGAGATAAAACTAATTTTAAAAGTTTAAATTTCTTCAAAAACCTTTGAAATTCAAAATTAAGGAAGTAATTAGTTTATTTATTTAGAATAAAATTTTTGTATAATACATTATATCTGATGATTTACAATTTATATGAACACGCAGTTACTAAATTATTATGTAGATACAAAAGAAAGTAGTTAGGTATTTCATTGACACTTGTAGAGTTAATATCCTTTTAAATATACATTATTTACTGTATGTAGGGTGTATTTAAATTAAAATGTAATAAGTTTACAGAAAGCTTTTGATTTAAAATAATAAGTTTTATAACATTTTACTGAATAAGTAAATGTATGTCTGAAATGAAGTAATTGTTACTGCAGCTTTTAGACCGCAATTTGGCAAACGTCGAATCATGCTGCAGTAATTAAAGTCCAGGTGGTACTTTATGAATATTTAAAGGTATATGTCATTTGAAACTCAAACATAGTTAAATACACGATTAAATTATAACCAAACGTAATTTAACTATGAAAATTAAATTCGTCTTAAACGATTTAATAAATATTTCTAATTTTTTAATCTAACATTAATAAAACACTTTCATTTAGTTTTTAGCAAAAGAAGAAGACAATTTGTAATTGAATACTTTACTAATCCTATGTGTTTATTATAGCTATCAGTCTCCTGTTGCATGTAATGAGACAATCTTGAAGCTAGTACGAATGCAGGTACAGATATATTTAAATAGAAACATTATTTTATCAATGCACATATTTTGATTGGTATAACTTCGATTAAAGTAGCTCAATTCATTTTCGTAAATTAGTAAGATTTTAAAATTTGAACTTTCACACTTAGGTAAATTCCTGAACCTATAACCCCAATAATATTATTTGCAAAGTTAAGAAGCGAAGGTAGATGGTAAATATTGGTTAGTAATACAACCTTAACGAAGGTTATTTAAAGTATAAAATATAAATGATTATAAGTTTTAAAATGTACATTAATAGGCTAACTAATTAGAATTAAATAAATATAATGTTATTTATACTAATATTATAATAACAGTAATAATGCATCCAGTTCTACGGACTGTTTGTTCTCAATTACCATGTTTAAAGAATGTTTATATTTTCTTTATTAACGTTTGAAACATAATTTATTTTCAAATGTTTATACAGCTAGCTTTGCCTGCAGTCTGTTGTGCTGGTTTAGTACTCACTAAAGTAGAATATAAGCTTACATCTATCTCTCTCGTGAGTTCTAGGAAGATATACAGATTTATCTTGTCAAGTAGTTTACCTCTTTTACATATACTTTCTGGAAGTTTATATGTTGTTGGATTTGCAAATATAAAGGTACTGTAGTTGCAATTCGTATATTGATTCGATTTTACTTTTAGTGGTTAATTTATCTTGAATGCAGGGACTAAAAAAGAATTAGAAATCAAGTTACTAGATAAAAATGAAAATGAAATAATGTGATTGCATTTGTAAAACCGATAGACAAGTTAATAAAAAAAAAAAAATAAACTATGACATTTTTGACAAATGATTGTACAATGTACATCAAAGCTATTATTAAAGTAAATTAATTATCTCACTTTATTCACAATATTTGTTAATAGTTTGACATTTTAAGTAAAATTACAGAAAATATTAAACTATGTTTCCAAATGCTGAACATTGATTTGTTATTCCCGATAAGTTTAAAGTTATTTTTTCTGTATCATTTAAGTATAAGTATATTTTTAAAGAAAATTAATTTTTAATGATCATCGTAATTACACAAACCTACCTTCCCGTTCACACATCCTCATCGATGCACATAAAATAAATGTATAGTACAAAGACAAGTAATATTAATTATGGTGTAACATTTAAATGAAACTTACTATACGGGCTGCTCACAAAAACATAACGTTGTAGTCAGGATGAAGGTAAAAAAGGTAACACTACTTTATCTGGAAAAATCAGTTTGTGTGTTAGCACGGAAATGGCTTAGTATATACTTTTGCCGTTTTGTTTTGAATACAAATATTAATCGCTTATGTAGTTTAGGACTTCGGCATTAACCAAAGAGATTCACACTAACTGCAACTTTAGACCATCATCACAGCTAAGCATGGAGAACAATAATAAAAATAATTCGACCGCGCAGCTGGACCGCTGACGTGACTTGAGCGAATTTCCAAAATTAAGTTTATATGCCTAATGTTTTAGGGTTTCAACCAACAATTTGGGGAATAGGTGTACCACGAAGGCGTTGAACAGCTGTCTGTGTGTACGCAATATATTAGTAGAATTTGTTTCCTCCTATTGGCCTCGCGAGTTTGCACCACTTGGCTTTGAACCGGGTACTTTTATGGTATTTTACGTTTTGGTCGATTTTGAGGGAACCAAGCGAGCTATAAGGTCGCGTAAAAAAACAAAATGTGCAGAATAACATCCTACATTTATATTTTTAGAAAAAAACTCTAAAAAAGTTTCATTCTCGTAGTAAAAATCTCAAAAAATAGCTACTTCCGGTCAAAAAACGTACTTCCGGTTGTTGGATTTTTTTGGCTAACGAACTCGTCTGAGCGACGTAGACAACCAACATGTGTACCAAATTTGAACCAAATCGGACTTAAAATGCGGCCTCTAGAGTGCGAACACATATATACATATATATAATTTTAATGACACCCCAAAACGTGTTCTGGGAACCATGATCGATGCTCATTTTCTACTCCCGACCTTGTGTCTTACCATAAGGGCCACTGCAATAGCTCATTTTTCCTATGGAAATTCGCTAATAATATTGAGTGTACGCCACACCACTCAAATCCCACACAAAGATTATTACCTCAGTAAAACTATTAAACTATTTTAATATAGTTCTTGCCTAAAATAACAATTAATGAATTATTAACTAATCGGATTAGAATAGTAAAGGAGATATTAAAAAAAAACATTTTTTTAAACTAATTACCAACAACATTGATTCCGTTTACTGTATACTGTTACAGAGTTTCAGGACATAAAAATGTCACATTTACTCTGAAGTAGTTATGGTTGGAATTTTTAAATAAACTCTCTTCGAGTTAGTTAAGTAAAACCAAATAGATTGTCAATTAAAACGATCTGAAAATAGATTAATTAGGTTGAAAATAATAACAATGCATTCTCAGAATTAGACGAGGTTAACAGAGTAATGAGGTGCTTTTTCAGGAGAACGCACTGAGCAAACGACACAATTGAAACCATTCAATAGCTATGTTTTGAACTCTTACCTCCTTATATTCCTGATTTAGTCCCATCAGATACCAATTTCGTTTGATCCATGAAAGAGGCATTGCGAGGAAGGTTATTTGAGAGTAACACACAAGACGTGAACACCTGTTCAGGCCAGCTTTCTGCTGGAACAAATAAATTGGTAACAAGTACAAGGTCTATTATAAAACGTTGGTTGAAAAATTATGTTAAAAAAATGTCATATTTTTACTTTTGTCGATTAGTGTTCTGAAAATACATCCTTTTTTCTATTTATTGATTGGTAATTATGATACTTATATAGGTTTATGATATTTATAATTTCATTTAATGGTATAAAACCACTTATGAATAAAATAACTGTTCATGAAAATTGTCCTTCCTATAAGATGTTGTAGGAATACAACTCCTAACGGTGTGTATTCTTCCTTCCTAAACACATGGTACATTAAGCTAAAGTAACTAATGATTATAATGTTTGTAGTTTAATCTTATATTCAAATTTGTACTGCTATAAATAAGTTAATTTCGATTTTCTGTATGCACTTTTTTCTTATACTTACTAATATACTGTGTTGACAAATTTCTAATGTTTACATAACTCTATCTAGTGAAGTTCATGAATAAACGTCATATAAAGTTTACAACGCTTAAGTTTTTATGAATAATGTTAACAATAACGTTTTTCGGTTATAATATTACGTTAAGTCATGCTGAAATTAACTAGTCCTTGCAAAAACAAAGCAAACGCCTCAATAAGTTCATAACAGCTCTACGGTCCACTTTGTTTTATTTCAGCAATACATAACTGCAGTACCTATGAAATGTTATATAAATACTAGTAAGCCCCCGTGAAAAATCTCAGGCGGATTAATTAAATACAAATCACAAATACAGAATTTAAAAATATACTATTAAAAAAAAAACATTAAGGCCTACATAACTAAGCTGACGGGGATTTTTAACTCGGTAAATGTGTACAATAATAAGGATTATAAAACTATAGGACTATTTGTTAAACATTTTAATTTACATAGTCTACGTTATTATATATTCAAAGAAAGATAAAAATACTATCTTTTAATTGCTTTTTATTTTATATTGCTAGATCAAATTATTTAGAAGTTATTAATATTATAGTAAAGAAAATAATAATGGAAGATGTTTTTTAGTTATGTACGAATGTTTCCGAAGTTAGACGAAAATATCTATTCTTTAAAAATGTATACAAAAATATATTGATGATACAAGGTTGTATTTATATACAGTTTATAACCTCAAAGCAAATATTATAACGTATATTATAGCATACATTAGTTCTTTAGATCACATTTAAAAAAATCTACTTTACAAGAAATTATAACAATTAAAGTTGTAAACATAACTATAACTAAAACATAAACATAACCCCAAACTATAAGCTGCACTGGGTTTGTTTAAATATTACAGATGATGGGTGAAATCAGCTGTTATATTATATGTTACTCACGTAGTTACACTAGCTTTTATAAGATTTGATTACATGGAGATTCAAGAGTTATTTGGTCATTAATCACATAATATTAAATGATATAATATACTTACTTTCCAATGTATTACATATTACCGGATACTAAATGATTTTTATAAAAATATCGAATCAACCTTTTTGCTAATAATTCTATTGTATTTTTAACTTTGACAATCGAATGAACTTGTTCGAACAAATATTCTTACTTTATAAGATGTTTTTATCCTGTGGGTTTAGGAGCCAAACAAACGTTTGAACTAAACTTATAATTGGCCAAATGGTCACTGATCTAACTTAATAAACCTGAATTTGTTACAACAATTTGTTTAAAGCAATCAGTATAAAATCCAAGGTTAAAACGTGGAAAAAAGAAAACTTAGAGGAACATTACCGAGAAGTAATATTACCAGTTCAAGTGATACTTAAAGATATGTTCCGGTGGTGATCGTTTAACCTATTCTTCACGCATTGCTGAAATGTTTGATATAAGTTTTGTTAATTTATTGTCGCTCCAAGAACATTTAAAAAGGAAAAATGCCATATTACTGGTCTGCTAGTGACGGCTATCTTGGTTTTTTATCTAGTAAGAGCAATGTTAAATTTAAAACCATGTAAGGATTTTATATTTTTTATTTCGATGTGTTTTCACCATTGAATGGTTAATATTTTAATATGGGTTTTACTTTTCTATTTACCTTTATGAGGTTTATAATCTTTAAATCATACAGTATATGGTTTGTCTTATTGGGGGCTCCACCAGATTCGACTTACGAATTAATTTTTGCTTGGCTTGAGAGGTCTGAGTTACAACTGATTGGTTGAAATAACTTTGATACGTTTGATGGTTTGAATTAAATGTATAATTAATAATACAAGATTGTCATTGAATTGTGATTAATTTAATAGCTACAATTTTTCTAAATTAATAATATTTAGAATTTTTATTGAATTTATTGAACAAAGGTTGAATTAATAAAAATTGTTCTTAAGAAACGTACAAATAATTTAATATACAATTTCTTAATGTTTAATTTATAAATTTGTCACTTTTTCACATTTTACTTAGTCATAAGTTACTGAATCTACTAAACTAACTTCACCATGATATTTTTATAATTATTATACGTAATATAAATTTTTTTAAAGGGAAACTGTACTATTTAATTACCATGCAGTCTCCTTAATATTAATTATATATAAAACTTATTCTTTATTAAAATAGGCTAAACAAAATATATTATAAAATATTTGAAATTAAAAGTTTGTTAATTAAGTTAACTTAATTCTTTAATTTAAAACCTTATGCTAAACAGCAGTTTCTGACCTTTTAAATTCAATCGGATTCTCCTTTCAATTGCTTATTAGGTATTATCAAAATCCTTGGCAGCTAATTCTCTATAAAGAAGATCCGACCAAATTGCTTAATTAGTGTTGCTCTTAAATTATGAATTTATTTTATTAAATTGATTTTTAGATTTTCACTTTAGATAACTTTATTTAACACATTTATTTTATTTTATTTATATTCGCACATTCACTGAATACTACATACTCGTAATTCTGTAATGGCTTCTCTTTCCTCGAATGGGCTCCAAATTTGGTCCTTGGGTAGAATCCCGTAGATTGATGTGTAGGTTACTTGATTTTACATTAGCTGATGATTACTTATTGATGACTTAATGGGTGATTATTTTACTTTAATTAATTTTAATGTTTTAGGTTGAAATATACATTGTGGTGTTGAAGCGGGCTTTTAGGTCTTGCCCGTTCAAAAGATTTTAAAAGAAGACATTGCTTTTCACGCTCTCGCCCTACTCCTACTACCGCGTCCTTTTGAAAAATATACTTCTTATTGGCTAAAGTTTTTATTCTCATCTCCCATTGGCCTTTAATTTTTTTTGTAATTTGTCTATCTGTAAATTCTTGTAAAACCATTCTCATTATATTCTGCATTGTTTGCTAAAGCAATGTGAAATGTAATATGAGTCGTTTCACTAGTTTCAGAGCAAGTTGTTCTAATGCTGCTGACTTGATTGAAATGTATGGGAACGTAACACTTGTGTTACTAGTGTCAGTTGTAATATTTTAACTGTGTCCAGAGTAGATTTCTTCTTAACTAACTTGCTTTTAATATTGGAAAATTCTATAATTTGTTAAATTTTTTTATTTTAATTATTTAAGTCTTTGAGAATGTTGGTGTCTACCAATATATCTGTGACAACCATTTATTTCGTTTATTTTTTATCATGAAATTGTTTGCAAGGGCTCATTTTAACCAAAGTCTCAATACGCGTTCGTTTTGTGTTTCACATTTTTTTTTTAAATACGTTTCATTCGTCACGTAATTGACATTTTTTAAGTACCAAGTTTGAACTTGTTTCTTTACACAAAACAAATTTAATTAAAAGTGAATCGAAAGCCAGATCCTCAATTTTACAAAGAATATTCAGTATTTTTTTCAGCATTCAATTACAAAAGATAGATTTATAAAATGGTTTTAAATTAAGCAATGCCAAAGCGCTCAGCTGCAAGAAACAGCACTGTTTAGATACGGATTGAAGCGTTGGTGTCGCCGGTTGCTTTCTCGTTTACTGGAGCAGACTCTTAAGAAAACAGTGTAACCTACAAAGTACTACACACAGTAGAACAGAATATGAGAAAAACACACACCTTTGGAATAAATTAGGTCAGTACCATGACCTTGTGTTGGGTCATTTATGTTTGTGAAATCAAAGGGTCTACTTCTTAAAATACTATCAAGTGTAGTTTCTTTACTAGAAATGGGGTTTCACTTTATAAGGATATTTTCTTAACCATATGTATGGTGTTTTGGACATTTTTGTAAGCATGGCGGGTATGTTATTAATGTTTGCAAATAGTGTTGTTGTCATGATAGATATTGTGGTGGAAAATGTTTGTAAACCATTTTTGATATATTGGCTCTGATTGGCCGATAAAGTGTTTATCGTTGTAGTAAAAGTTATGTAAAACGTTTTGCGTAGATTATATAATATACTATCATCTTTAAGTTTTTGTTTTATTAGTTATTTTTCAAAGATAGCATTTATTCTTTTTGTGGGATTATTCAATGTTTTTTTATGTGTTTTAACTGTGTGAATTGAATAGAACTGCTAATCTTATGTACTTCAAATAGAATCTGTTATGAATCAAAGTATGAGAAATAAAATGTTCCTGATTTAGTTTTGAAATATTTAAACCACTTTCTACCCCAGCCTGGAAAGCTGTTCTACCCAGCCAATTCTTTCATTGTCTTATCATGGCAATATCGAATAACAAAACATGTATATGGCTCTTTACTAAATTAAAAAAATCTAGACAGTTTTTCCTTTTTTTACATAAATTTATATGTAACCTCTCTAAACTTTTACAACAGATTTAACTAGAGAGAACAATTTAACTTTAACCAGAAAATTAAAAGATTTATAAAATGTATTAAAAAATAAGATAATTTCAAAATTTAAGAACTGAACGTACGTTGAATTTTTTATGTTTTTACAGTATCTAAATAATTATAAAAATAAAAATTTCTTAGAAGAGTAAGAAAATACCTTAGTAAAAAGCTCTGAGAGGACAAATGTAAAACTGTTTGTTACATAGCAAATACAATTTAATGAAATTAATATTATAAAATTTCTTTAATATGCTACAATTTATTTTTATGTAAGTGAACGCTATATAAATGTGTTAGTTTCGTATAATTTAATGAATAGCGAGTTTAAACAACTTTGTTTTAATTTCTAAAGCGAAGTAAAACAAAATTGTAATTGTTCCATTAAAAATGTAAGATAAATTGTAACAGTAGTCACACTGATTTAAATAAAAATCCGAACCACAAAACAAGGAGCAAAAACTATAACTAAACAACTAAATTGTAAGTTAAGTTTAATACCTTACCCTATGTACATTTCGATGACATGGTCATCATCCTCAGAGGGTTTTAACACTACTCAGTACAAAACCCTCTGAGGATAATGACCATGTCATCGAAATTTACATAAGGGTAAGGTATTAAACTTAACTTACAATTTAGTTGTTTAGTTATAGTTTTTGCTCCTTGTTTTGTGTTTCGGGTTTTTATTTAAATCAGTGTGATTTTGTCGCCACAGTGCTCTTTTATTTGTTTAATGTAACAGTAGTAATGACTTTAACAAATAATTGTAGAACAATAAGAAGACATTTAGTTGCGTTGATAATCCATGCTTAGATCAAACATTAATCAAATTCGGAAAGAAATCCTTGAAGAAAAGTACGCTTGAAAAATAAAAACCTAAGAAAGTATCTTTTTTACACTTTTTAGGTTGGTTAGTAAATAAATCGTCTTTATTCAGCTAACGAAAAATAAATAATCATGGCAAATTTGAATTAAGAGCTTAAATGTTTTTATTCAGAAAACAGAACCATGGTTAGAGTCGTTACATTTATACCATACTATGTAGTTTTATTGTTTTGTGAAAATGATGATATACAGTGATCGTTTGAACTTTAGGTGAGGATTCTTTCAACAAAAGGCGTTCATTTGAATATTGACTCTACTGTGCAAGCACACTTTATTCTACAGATATGATATTCCCTTCTTTCTTAACTCCTGATATTCCCTTCTTTCTTAATATAACAAGAGTGCTTCATTTAAATTTTATTGTGATTTTAGCTAAAACAAAGTTGGGAGGGTGATTTGTGGTATATATAAATGCAAAAAATTTAAACACATTTGTGTTATTTCACTTTTATTTCTTCGCAATTTCTTGACAAATAGAGCTCTTTCACAAAAAAGTACAAACTTTTCAAACTGATACAAAGAAATAAAACTCCAACCAATGTGTACTCAAACGAAAGTTTTCTAATTTGATTTTAATAATAGATTTATTTATAAATTAAATGTTGGATTGAGTTTACAGAGTATTGTTGGTTTAATTTCATAACTCTTCATAAGGTTATTTGTGATATGACTAGATAGATCCCTTAAAATAATCATTAAATATAAACGATATAGTAAAGGTGATGTAGTAAACGCATTTTTTTTAAATGCAAAGTTATGTTCAGATTAATAATAGTAGGAGTTAAATGTGTTAAAGAATGCTCTTCTTATATTTTTGTCCATAATTCAAGCAACAAATCTGTTTCAGAAAAAAATTTAAAACTACATTCTGTACATGTTCTAAGTAGGTATAATTTATAAAACAAAACGTCCTAAAGTTCTTCTTAAATTCTAGTATTCAAAAGTTACTAATTGTACGTCTCTCCATTCCTAAACGTTTACAGATA
>JAGFPH010000245.1:184568-296111 GCA_018207615.1 Philaenus spumarius | reverse complement strand
GTATTACAATCTGCTACAGTTGTAACCTTCTACACAGGTCGCGTAATTGAGCCTAGTTAGTGGTGATGGATTTGTATTACAATCTGGTTTCACCTTATTCTAACTGGCATACAATTTAAATTAAAAACAAACTTAATATATATTTTTAACACTAACATAAGTTAAAAGTTTATAAAATATTATTTCATTTCAAAAAAAAAAAAAAAAAATAATAATATTCTAATTATAGTTATGGTAAATATTGTTGTTTATCCATGTGGACAATGTTGGACAAAAATACTCTTGTGTGGCCAATTGGGCCTAAGCATGAAAATAAAGTTTCTAACTTTTGAGTAAAATATTAAACAAAATCAAATCAAATTTATTTCAAGAAAATTTTATGTTTTTACATTTACATATTATTAAATTGAAAATAAACATAATTAAGTAATACTTGCATGATACATAGTACACACACAGACATTAGGACTGGCGTGAGAGTATATCAGGTAGTCTATCAATGCAATATACAGGGTGACAATTAAGTCTTGAAACGGTTTAATATTTCGTATATAAGGAAAATTTGAAGGTAGGTGTGATTGAGGTACCTACTCTATGTAAAAATACTATTTTATTTAGATTTCAAAAAAAATTATCAGCCATCTTCGATCCGCCATTTTAAATGAAACTTTGTTTTTTTTAAATAGGAAGGTGGTCATGTGATACATCATATCGATGTAGAATTTCAAGAAAAACCCAACGGTGAAATTTGTGCATCCATATCTTTAACCGTTTAAAAATGGCGGCCAAAAAACAACGAAATCGTGTTTTCCGATTTTGCTTCATTTTGCTGTACTATTTTTTTAAATACTAATTATTATACTTTATGGATTTAGAATTAAATAAGCTTTCAAACGATGTGCCATACAACGATATTTGGAAGTATTTAAAAATTTTGAGTTATAGCCCTTTTGATTTTTTCATAATTGATTTCGAGTGGTTCAATCACATATCGTTGTGTAGCATATCATTTGAAAGCTTTTTAATTCTGAATCCAAAAAGAATAATAATTAATATTGAAACATAAATAGTACAGAAAAATTGGGCAAAATCGGAAAACACAATTTCGTATAAACGTATTATATCTGACACTTCTTGTTCCCAATATTGATTGTTATATAATTCATATAAAATAAAATTTAATTTTTCTCTACATTCATAGTTCGTCCAGTATACATCTTACTACGTTTGAATTGTACGGTGTAGTAGAAGCAGTTAGGAATTTATGTGATTTTTACATTATAATATTTTATTTAAGCCTAGTATTTTGGTTTTTGTTTTTAAAACTAAATAAATAAAGAAGAAATTGTTTACCTACTTAATAGCTGTCTGACTCCTAAGGCATTAAGTTCTGCAAAATGTTAATTTAATGAAGAATGACATTTTTTAAAGCGAAGTTTTGTTTAGGTCCATACAAGATGTAAGTGGGTTTTCTCTTCATATTCCTAATGTAGAAAACATGCGTATTTATATGTATTTAAAAAAATATAGAATCTACCATTCAACATGAGCAAACATATTTAAAACTAAATATTTTTTAATATGAAATACAATGCAATGATTTAGTCTAACCTCATTACAAAAATACAATAAAATTACATTTATATAATACTACCCGTAACCAATATTTTATAAAGGTGTTTCTATAAAAATTGTTTTGCTTTTTTTATTTAATGATGGAATATTTTGATAAAGCTATTTTTTGACTGAAACTAAATAGTATACACAACCTGGTACAGTGATTAAACGTATCTTCCGGAATATTTTGTTTTGTGTGGATTTTGGTAGGTTCCTTTAGTAAACCTGAAAAATTATCGGATTAAAATCATACGAAGACAAATTGGGTGAACAGGATGACAGCAAGTTATCAGTGACTGTTATATTTATCCTCACTTAACTTTAATTTGACCTTATCGAAGCAATATTTCTGGAATACACTTGCCATTAACTGTTCGGTAATTCAATATAGGGACTCAAATATAATTTTTGAAATCACTATAACAAACACCGATTTTTTCGTTATATACCTTGTGAAGATTTTTTACTAGATAAATGAAACCGTACTTCATCCCTTATTATAGACTCTGGTAAATCTAATTAACCATAAGCATGTTTGTTTAAACGAATTACTTATTTAAAAAAAAACATACTTTCAGGAAAAATCAGATTTTTAAAACAATACAAAATGTTTTTCAATAGTTTTTTTTTGTGATTTTCAATGTTTTTAACTTACATATTTTTACCAAACAATTTGGCATATACATCTAACCTTGTAGATGAAATGAATGTGTGTTGATAATTTGGTGTTAAATAAATATAAATGAATTAAAACTGTAGATATTTACTGCTTTTTCAATACACAACTTTTATGCACAACACAACAAAAATAATTGAAAATGTGAATAGTTGAACACAGAAAAATACTTTTATTTAAATAGTCCTGTCAGTAAGGCAAAGTTAGGTTAAAAACTGAAAATTATATTTCAGTCTACAACCTCATTCTTTAATAAATCATTTTGGGCTTTTACGGTTAGCCAATGAAACATTACAGTCCTTAATTCTTGAACATCATCGAAGTGTGGTAATGTGTTTTTTATTGATTAATGGTCACCCATCTTAGATATCTGCATGCATGTATTTTCTCTGCAGGAAGAACGTTCTATTTGCAAAGGCTTCATCGTGAGTTGCAAGCTGGACCGTCTATGAACTCACGTATGTTGCAAACCTTACAACATTGTTAATAAGAAAAGTTAGATTCGACTAAAATTTAACTTGACTTTTTTTCACAAAACTACAATATTGCTTCCTGTTGAATTGTTTAGTAAAGTAACAATACCATTGGTTTATTATTTACGCTCGAGAAACCACTGCTTTAATGAGAAAGTACAGTTCACACAAAATAATATAGTGCCAATATTAATAGCACATAAATCCTTTTACAAAGATGAATGTTTATAAAGGATTAACATAAACAGGTCAAGTGAAAAAATAATGGAAAACAACGTAAAACAGAAAAACTAAAGCGATACTTCTTTAAATTGAAATAACTTGCGGCGTTAATAGCGTAGATATTTGTGGGATGAATTGCGCAGCAACGTGTTCTCTCTAGACTGGTCTTGCGTAGCATAACCGCGTTTACTCATTTGAGACTCATTAGCCACCAAAATTAATCGGACGAGTCGTGGTTTGTCGCTGGAGGCCAACGACCATTCCAATAATATTTGCTCTTACTTTATTATTTACAAAGTTCTGAACACTTCCACCAATTACTAAAGTGGAAAATATTTTTGTCCAATGTTGTGTATTTAAATATATGTTGCGTACATAAATATACGATTCAAAGATTATAAATACGATACCTTTGCGTTTAATAACCCCAAAGTCTCTGGCACAATGACTATCATTTCACAGAGAAGTCTTGATAGTTTATTTCATTTGCCATGTATCTACCAAAAATAGCAGGAAACGTTCTACGATGTTGTTCTTAACAAGCAAGAAAAATAAATACTTCGTAAAGTATCTAGTAATCATTTAAAAATTCACTTCATTTTCATCTTTTTGACTAATCCTTCATGTAAATTGTCAGTTTTTAAGTCATAAACAGAATTATTTACTGAGACTTGTTTTAGATAAGACTCACCTCTTTAAATACAGATCAGTAAAAATTATACTTCACTTTAAAATTTATATGAAGATAGATTTTTATGTAAGTATTTTTAAAGTCGATTAGTGCTCTATGATTTTTCACTGGAATTTACTAAATTTGTTGACAAATTCTACAGATTTAGAGTCTCCTGGCCTGGTTTTTCCTCGTTGATGATATTAAAATCGTTCTGCTGACAACAGTTTGCACAATCTTATAATTCTGTTGTTACTAGTTACATCAAATAATGCACCAAACACTTTACAGCATACTGAATTAGTTCCTGAAATATAACTTATGATATACGAGTAAGCATAGCTCTTTGGCTTGGGGTTGGTTTCACTAATTTGTATGCACATTTCTACACATGTATGGATGTAATGCTTACTAAATTAAAGTCATGTTCATTTTTAACATTATATTCTATTATTATTTCTATCTGGTATTTTACTTTATCTTTATTATATCTTTTATCACTTTTTTAATGGTATTACATCATTTATATTATAGCAGATGGCATAATGTTGAATTAATATTAATTCTAAATCTCACAAATACAACAGTACTACACACAACTAATTGCAAACACAAGTTAAATCATTATATATATTCCAGTAAAATAGGATTTTAGTCTGATAATCGTTACAAAATTTTTGTTTTACAAAGACGTAAAATGATTTGAAGTTTGTTCTATTTCTCCTATTAAGCTTCAGACTTGGGACCACAAACACATAACATTTTTTTAACTTTTTTGTGTTTCACAAATAATTAAAAACCACCCATGCTACGAAAAAATCATCATATAAGAATTGCAGAGCACAAAACTCCGCATCTACTGAGTACCTGAAGATACAAAATCTGTATGATAAGTAAAAAGTAGTTTTTTATAACTCAGAAATATTTGAAAAATACATGAATACAACGTAATAAGATGTCTCTAGCTCGATGTACTTTATCACGTCGGGTAATGGTGTAACATCATTTCAATTCCTGTTTTATAAAGGAACTATCTGCAACGTTCCCACAAAATAAAAAATGTTACTTGAAATCAAACACTTCTTTACTAGATCAGGTAGTTCTGGTGACAATCCATTGAACCAAGGTACGTTTAATGTTACTCTTTTTATTGTAAGTCAATCTGAATTTCTCATGTGCATTTTTTTATACAGGATTTGTTTTTGAAATAAGCATTTTTGCAGTCTTTCCTTTCTTTACTAATCTCTATAAAAGTTTACAGTCCCTTCACCCTCACTGTTGTAAGGTTATCGTTATAAACTTCATCGCATATAAAACATTTGGGTTCAGCCATACCTAATTAAGTCAAATTTTAATTTTTTCAGTAATGCAATGATGATAAATTTTCACAAATAACACATTCATGTTCATATACAGAAATAAATTCAACTATGTATACGAAACAACAAACTTACCTGTTAACAAATACGAAAAAAACATAATAAACATCATTATTATTTCATAGTTAATTAATAACCTCAAAATCTGGTAGTAAAATAAACAAACACTGTCAGCTGATTAACAGTGAAAAAGTCCAATATTGTGATTGAAAAAAGTGCTGCCAATATCAGTAAACAAAATTAAAATTAAGTCTCAGAATGTTACATTTAGTGATTTAAAAAAAAAAACACTTTATTCGATCTACAATATATCACCATATGTCTGGAATTGTATGGTCAGGCACTCAGTAGATGCTGAATTTTGTGCTTTACAATTTGTATGTTTTTTTCTGTATGATGGATGGGTTTTTACTTATTTGCGAAAAATAAAAAAAGTTCAAACATTATGATATTTTTGTGGTCCCACGTCTGAAGCACACTAGGAGAAATCTGACAAACAAGAGATTCAAACAATTTACAGCTTTCCAGGAATTATTTTCATGTCCGGAATATTTTCGACTGATATTACTGGTATAATAGGCTACGTTTATTTGAGAAAAATCACGAATGTACTGGACTTAGGGTTTATTTTTTAAATGAATACATATGTTGAATACTTATTAATAATTACTGCATCAAAACACTGGAAAGGAGTTTTGTTTGATACAGAACATGTGTCTCCTTTTTTGTAGGACCTTAAATTTTGGAAACTTTTTAGAAAAACATTCATTGAATAAACCTGGAAGTAGGTAACCCTTAATTCCAGAAACCAGCATATATAAGAAAATGAAAGTTTCAAAATTTTAAATAAATAAGTTACATTTCAGTACATTGAATTATATATTAAAAAATCACATATGTTTGGTCAATGTAGCTTTTTCATAGTGTGAAATTATTTAAAACGGTACGTTTAACTATTTATTCTTTTTAATTAATAAAGTTTATTATTATAGGTCTTATATAAATTAATTTGTATACATTATATAATGTATTCAACGCCTTAAAGTTTTAATTTATGTATTTTATTAAATCTAATTTATTATGGCAATAGTTAGTATGTACAAGGTATGCAAAATCGAATAAAATGAAGTAAGTGTTGTCTTACAAGCTTTTAACTAAATTTTACTCATATTTATCTTTAATAGAAAATTCTCTAAAATGTATAAACACAAATTATTGTAAGACAGTAAAATAATTAATGTGGTTTCGTTTTCACTCTTTAACACCGAACAAGTTCTTCAACTTACTGACACAAACGCAGTTTATCATTTTACTATATCAATGTAAAGTAATGTTTTATATATTACATTAATTATACTCAGAAATAGCAGTGTTTAGTTATTTATTTTATTAGGTTTCACTTAAAATGTACAAGAATTGTTATTATTCCGCTTACTAGTTTTTATTGGTAAGTAGTTTCATTAAAATCATTGCCTTTACATCTAGTTCTAAAATGAAGAACTAAAAATGTCTGGATTTTACTTCAGTTTGTGTTTTTACTGTTCTACATAGTAGGACACTGCATAATGTAACGGGTTCTTCTCTTTGAATTGCGCAACGCACCTTGTTATTTTATTATTTTTGGTTTCACTTGAAAAATATATGTTTGTCCTTTCTAGGCTATATCCTGATTTATGATTTATATCCATAGAGTAATATTTTACTAAATGATTTAAAATAATTATAATACTTTTTTATTTCCCTATCTGAATCTAATACATTTAAACTATGTATATTTGTAATATTGAATTATTACCTATCTCATACAGTAATAGTATAAGAAAAACTATTAAATAAGAACTGCTTCCAGGTTTTCAGAACATTAAAATATTAGGAATAATATAGTGAGGTTTATTACCTGAAACTTGTTTCTCTTAGGGGTTCGTCAAAACTTGTTAAAAATTTGTTTCAATCAAAATTATTTTTAGGAGTAGCATAATATACAGATCTTATTCGAACGTTATTATCGTGGTAAAAACTATGTTTTATAATACCCGTTTCAAAAGTTTTTTTAAAAATTATTTATTTGAAACTACAAGTAAGTACAAACTTATCTAGTAGTATTAACATAAAGTAGGTCACTGTGTGTCAGATGTTCATTCCACTGTATGGTTCTGAGTTATCTGCAGTAGCGTCTTAACTAGGTTGTCACTTCAAAAACTGCACCAGGTCCATAGGGTTTAGTCCTATGCAGTCTTCGTGTTGAATTTCTGTTGGCCAACATCTGCTGTACATCAGCATTAGGATGAGTCTAGAGTCATCCCTCATGCTTCATCGCCGCTGCTTTGATCTCATCAACAATCGTGTTTATTTTAAGACCTCTATGAATGTTTTCATTGCGTATGTATATTCCCTGGCGCTCTTACAATTATCCGAAGTATTTTGTTTTGAACTGTTTGAATTTTCTTTATATTACTTCTCTTAGCACATCCCCATATTTGAAGGCCGTAGGTCCAAACTGGTTTAAGAACCTGTTTGTTTAAAAGTAACTTATTGCTTATACTTAATCCTGAATTATTCCTAAAAATCCAGTACATATTCTTGAACTTAATATCAAGCTCCTTTCTTTTTTTTGTGATGTGCGACTTTCAGTTCAGTTTTGAATCCAAATTCATTCCGAGATATTTAACTTCATTTTTATAGGGAATAACCTTGTTGTTTAATAGTACAGGGACTTCTTTCTCTCTTTTATATGTGAAGTTTACATGAGTAGACTTAGCCTCGTTTAGTTTTATACGCCGCCTTTTAGTGCATACGTTGACTTTCCGGATGGCTTTCTGCAGTTTTTCTGTTGTTTCTTTAACGTTCTCACCAACAGCTAACATAGAAGTATCATCTGCGAAGGTAGCTATTGAAGTTTCTTCATCTTGTGGCATATCGCTTGTATATAATAAATACAGTAGGGGTCCTAGTACGCTCCCCTGTGGCACACCAGCAGTGATATCCTTAAACTCCGAAAATTCACCTCCGTATTTTAACCGGAACAGTCGATCTGAAAGATAGGATCTTAGGATTTCACAAAATTGTTTTGGGAGATCTCTTTCCAGTTTGTACATCAAGCCCGTATGCCAAACCTTATCGAAAGCCATCCAGAAAGACAGTCGAACAAATCTACTTTTCTTCAAAGCTATCCTCTATTATTTGGGTGATTCTATTTACGTGATCAATTTAGAGTGTTTGCTTCAGAATCCTTATTGATAATATGGAATTAAGTCCCTTTCTTCTATTGCCGGTTTTAAACGAATTAATAAGAGTCTTTCAAAAAGTTTTCCAATAATTTTTAACAGAGAGATTGGTCTGTTCGATGCCCTATCATTTGGGGGTTTTCCTGGTTTATGAATCATTATTACTTCCTTGAATTTCCATTATCTTGGTATATATTTGATTCTTATTGCTGCATTTAATAGGTTTAACAGTTTAAGCATAGCTTTATCTGGTAGCTCTTTTAATATTCTCCCTGTAATCAAGTCATAGCCTGGAGCTTTTTTGTCTCTCAATTTTGTAACAGCTTCTTTAAGTTCATTAAAAGTCACATACCTAATATTTGTGATATCCTATTCCTTCTACATTGTAAGTGACTCATCCGCTGTTTGCTTATGAAACGGTTTAAAAGTCCGCCTTCTCTCTGCCCCTTCTTGCTCACTCTTTACTGTTTTTCCTAATAGGAGGTACCTTAGTTACTGGTCTCTTAAGTTCTTTGCAGCTCTCCAAAACGAATAATCTGTATCAGCACCATCAGTTAAACCCTCAAGGTACATGTTTATTGCATCATTTTTTAGTACTTTGATGTGTACTTTTAATTGGTTTCTTAATGTGCTCAGCAAAGTTTTGTCGCTCGGGTCGTGACTCCCCTGCCACCTTTTTCTAAGTTTCCTTTTTTCTCCAACCATACCCCCTAATACAATTTGGAAAAGTCACGCCAGTAGGCCTATTCATTCTACGTGTCCCAAGTCTAGTATTACTCCATGTAGCCTTTTGAATGTTAAGGATAAAAAGTTCAACGTCTTGCTCCAATTGTGCTGGGGATTTTAGAGTAACTCTGAGGTCAATGAGATTCATATTTAAACCCCTTCCAGTTTTTTCTTTTATTAGTTAGTCTTGGTGCATCCTCTTTATATACCACCTCTCCGCAGACTGAAAGTAGAACCGGAGAATGATCAGACGACAAGTCATCGCAATTTACCACCTCTTGTAAATCATCAAAGTAAATTGTTTGATAGACCTTTGATTGCGAAGAAATCAATTACATCAGGATTCTTTTCCGGGTCGGTGGGCCAGTACCTGATGCCACAAAATCACAACCAGCCTCCATGCTGGCCTCGAATAGCTTCATGCCCTTCAAAGTTGTTATTCTCGAGCCCCAGTAGCTGTGCTTCGCGTTGAAATCTCCTCCCAGTATAAATCCATGCCCTAGAGACCTGAATAAATTTGTATAGTCACTCCTCTCCAAGCTGTAACGGGGAGGACAATATATGGATGCGACATTAATGTTCTTGTTCTTCATAATCACACTTACGACCGAGACTTGCATTGAATTCAACTGTACATTCATTTACTCATGATGTTTAATACAGTCTCTTACCATTACAGCTGACCACCTGTTGCGTTATTAGAAGGGTGATTAGTATTATATGTAATGTACCCTTTAATTTTACAAGTAGATTGATTGGTGAGATGAGTTTCAAAGACCAAACAAACATCCACATTTTCACTTCTCTTAAAAATGTCTAGTTCATTCATTTTCCCCTGTAAGCCGTTAGCATTCCATGTTAGTAAAGTTAGTAAACGTAAGTTGTAAGTCAGTTTTTCTTTCTTGTATTAATAACTTGTATATATGCTTCTATCTTCTGCAGTCTATCTTGAGTTGATTTGTTTGCCATTTTGTTCTTCTAGTCTCCTAAGAATTATGTCTAATTTGTCAATTATGGCAGTATTAACAGTCCTAGTGTTATTTTGACTTGCTGCTTGAATATATGTTTTTTGTGTCGAAGTGTTACTTCAATTTAACGAAGTGGCTACTGCCACTTTTTTATTCTCTACGTTTGATTTTGTAAAATACCTAATGTTTCAAAAGTATAAAACCAACAACACATGTGTCTGTAAAAAATTAAACATTTTCTCAACATATTTTACGTATATAAGGTAATGTTAGATTTTTTTTTACGATTGGAGATGGTTTTTAATTTATAACTAGTAAATTTAAAACTACATAATATGTAAATTTTTGTAAAACTCCTATGTTCGTGGTTATATTTAGGTCCCAAATTGAATAACGTTGCACCACCATAAAGTACGAAGTTTAAACTTCTATTACAAGCATTCAAATATAATTATATTGCATTTTAATCAATTAAGTTGGAAAATCTTCTCAGAATGCACTGAATGAAAAATATAAAGAGCATTTCACATCTGCTCTTGTTATAAAGTTTCCCACTACACACTGCATTGTCTCATTTATTACAATTAATGTTAAAACGCGTTTCATGTTACACCACAACCGGACGAGTATTTATTTTTGTACTGCGGTAAAAGTTTAAGATCTGTAACTATCAATTTAATATCTACTTACGGAAACTAAATAAATACAATTAATGACACAAAAAATAATATGCTAAGGATATACCATTTTAGGCTCTGCAGGTATATGTAACTTTTTACAAAATCAAGGACGTTGCCAAATAATTTTATTTTCACTTTTGCCAAGTTATCGATGAAATGTATTATTAAAATAAATACCATTTCAGTCATTAGTTTGATGTATGCATATAAACATAAAATCATATGCATCTCTAACAGGTCTACTCGTACCTTGTTATTTCTGGTTAAAGTAAATAAATCATGTCTTGCATTACTTAAAATGTCATTATGTCAAGTTTAATACTGAAAAGTATCATGTCTAGTTAAAGTTTGGTTAAAATACTTACCAAGGGTATTAGATACTTAAGGGGTATTGGATGTTTGAGAACTATTCGATGTTGCTTTAACAATATATACGGTCTAAAAATTGATAAAAGGGCCCACTAAGTTGAAATATAAGTTATAAATTACGTGTATATATTGTTACAATTTTTTCTGTTGTCCGTTTCCTCAGCTAGGCAACAAAATTAACAAAAATTAAGGGTTTGTGTATTTGATGTAGCTCTTCACATCAAAGTTCGCAGGAACTCTATCTGGCAGCTATAGTGCCAGGAAAATGTTTCACAGCACAAAATGTAAGTTACCAAATAATAAGGGAGTTTGATTATTAAACATAAATAAAATAAAATATTGAATTATATGTAAATCTAAATAAATCTACAGACAATATACATTATATATTTCAAAACAAAACAAACAAACAATTGATTACGTAATGAGACTTTTGTATTATTTTGTAACATTTTGATACAATTGAAGGGTAAATATAGAGTAGTAATTCAAAGGTAAAGAGTAATGGCTGAGATTTAAAAGAACAATGAAATATGAGATTCAAAGATAAAGTCTAGAAAGTAAAATAACCTCAAAATACGTATTTTGGATAAGAATTCATATAAATGAAAATTTAAGTATTTTGGGATTTTAAAATAATAATTAAATAACAATAAACGCACATATTATAACCAGTTAAAGCTAAATTAAACTAAACGTACCTTTATTAAAAAATAAATAAAAAAAATAAAAATACAAACAAATTTTATTCACAAGCCCAAAGTTAAGCGGTAGGAACGTTTTAATTGTTCTTACGATGTAAATTCAATCATATTTGTGTAAATAATATTAACAATTAATTGATTTAAAAGCATTGTGTATAATTTAAATTATAATCAGTGTTAGAAAATTAAGAGAAGCTTTTAACATAACAAACAACGTAGTGTTGACTGTAATGGTAAAATAAAATGCGACTACGGAGGCGGCTAGTTGACAAATACAAAGCGGCGAATCGATATATTTGCAATGACGTCGGCGAAAGTACATTGTGTATATATAAGATATTAAAATGGACATTTTCAAGTTTAAAAGAAACAGTTATAAGTAATTCGAAGTTGGATATATTAATAAACAATTTAAAATACGTAAAATCTACAGTGAAACATATTTTGGAAAATAATGTGTAAGTGACCCAAGAAGTATGCCTGTAGAAAATAGAATATCCTACACGACTATAGTAATGGCCGTGATGTATTGTAGAGCGCCATATATGAATTTTTTGTGGCGTCCCTTTTTGACTTATAATTTAGTATTCACCAAGTACAGACGTGTTTGCCAGTTTTAATCAAATTACGTAAAAAATATAAAGAAATAGAGAACATATTGTGCTTACCTTGCAATAGTATAAGCAATATCTTCCAGAGTTTTGAATGGTTCAACCAATGAACATTTGTAAAATTATTAAAAGACAGTCACCAACATTAAGGTAATATCCGGTCAATTCTGATATCTATACCCGGGCTTATAAATAGTTTTGAATCAGTAAAAGTGAATAGACTTGTATGTAAATTCAAATTAAACCAATTGGAACAATCTGAACATTTGAACTTTGGAACATAATAGAAATTAATTTTATATAATTCAGTTTGTAATACAGTTTTAAGTATAGCTTTAAAAGATTGCCTATTTAATATTTAGGGATTCTTTAACTAAAAAGAAAGATATTTGTTTGAATAATTTATATGTCAGTATTAATTTATTTTGTTAAAAATACACCCAGAGGAGATAATATAAAAATTGTAAAGGTAATTCCGTTTTAAGTTAATTCTCACAAGAGAAATGTTGTACCAAAATAAGTAACTAAAACACATTAATTAAACATAGAGTTTTGTTAAACAAAAAGGAGTTAGTTATTTATGGTTTTAACATTATAATTATTTATTTTATCAGACTATATAATTTATTTAGCTGACCCAATCAATCAATAGTTGACCTGATTTATTGAAATATGCATCCCATTAAAAAAAAAAAAAACATTTCGTACATATCGTGGTTTTGGAAGGAGCAAAACATTGTGTATTTGAACACTTTGATGCATTATGGAACCGGGTCGAAACAAATTTATTGGTAGGACCTGTATGAAGAAATGTTAATTTGCAAAGTGTAGTCATGGTAGGCTACAAGCTAAAGCTTTTATCGTTACCCATAAAACAATCGTAGTTTGTGATTTGTGTGTTTGTAAACTAACTGGCGATGAACGATAGAGTCCAAATTATTGATTTGTTAAATATTATTTACATTCTTAGTACTTAAATTTAACTACACTACCTACAATACGTACATACAATTTATTAACGCTTCAGGTTAAAATTTAAGGAAAATAATTTCAAATTATGTTAAGTATGTTATTATCGACGAAAAATCAGAAATTCAGTTAACACGAGTTCTTTCTGAGTTGTTTAGATTTTTCTAATGTAACTATGTCACACACAATGGTGGGTTATAATTGCATTATTCATAGATTATGCAATGTAACAATGTCACAAACAGATTTTCGTAAAGAATTTAATACAATAAAATACATTGCTTCCCAAAATGGTTACAAAGAGCCAATCGTTGAAAAATTAAACAACACGTAAGAATGGAAAGACAAAATGAGCCAAAAAAGACAAATTCTTGGTGCTTAATTATTTTAAGCAATTTGAACACATATTCAGAAACGTACTCCAAAAGAAACAATATAAAGCTGCCTACAGAGCAACCAATGGTTTAAAGAGTCTCATAAACCCCACAAAAAAATATTCCACAATGATAAATATGAAGGAACACGAATATATGAACTATAATGCAGTGACTCTCCAAAGAAATATATAGGACGGTCAGGAAGATCTTTCAAAAAAGATTTAAAGAACATATTCCATCCGCAAAACAAATTGCACACTAAACAAGATCCGAATCTCAATTTACGGAGGATCATATTCAGGCCGAACATGGATATTCTTTCATGAAAATTAAACATTACACCGTTGTAAAAATGACCAATTTATGAATTCCCTTTATTAATTCGAGATATACAAGAATTATAAAATCGACAATAACATTTTACTAAATGAAAAACTTAACTTTGATTCCAACGTATTGTTCGATACGTTGTTGGAGAAATGCAACCCCCTCAATCGATTTGACCATCGTCCGCAGTACGTATCGGAATGTCGGGCCTGATTTTTTAATTGGCTCTGTTTTAAAAATAATGTATCTTGTGTAATTTATTATGTTTTTGTGTTAATGTACTGTGAGTGTTTTTGTGTTAACAACAACTGACAAAGGATTATTCGGCTACAAAATTTAAAAATGGCATAATAGCCGAAACGGGCGTCGTACTACGGCAGCAAATTTAATATAGTTAGACGTTAAGTGAAAGAATTTAGTTAATATAACACAACGCTATGTTTTACTTTGTGCCATCTACGAGACGATGTGAATTTTTTGAAAACAAAAAATATGATGTGAAAAGCGAAAATAAAATAAAATAAATTTAACATGATACCTAGATTTAGTTGGTTATTGTTCACCTTTAGTGTAGAGCCTGTACAACTGGAAATGCTTGTAATAATAAATTTACATTGCTTTACCCTATCGTTATTTAGTTAGATCACTTTAAGTCTTATTTTGGGTTCAAAGCATGCTGTAAGCACTACTATAAATTAAAGAACCCAGATGTTTGGGACTGCAGACTAACTGCAGCACTCTATTTCTGTCTATTACAGCATTACTTAAAATGTCACTTTACAATATCAAACTACAGGTTTGGCTCTTTACTTTATGAATATTATAACATTTTAGCTCACCTTATCAATAATAATTACTTTAGAAGTATAACCTAATGGACCCTTAACAACCACTAAATAAAAATAACATTAACTTAGCATGTTGAGATAAAAGTGAACATTTTACCTGGGAAATATTTACTTTTGTTTACGACATTATCAGTTAAATAATATGATATCCTCAATTAATTTCAATATGTTATTGGCTTATAAGTAGTATGCTGAACTTTTGTAGTTTATATTCGTTTACAATTATGTCTCAAATTACGCCTATCTCCTTCCTTGATCTATGGAAATTAACAGAGACAGAATATTCTGATCCGATTAAAAAAAATATTTTTGACTAACCAATTTTATTGCATAATAAAAGCATTTACGATTAAAAAGCTATTTGCGAAACTAATTACAGTAACTAGGATTTGGGCAATGTTTATAAATTAATATAAATGATATCCTTGTAACATCTTTAAACAATTTTTAAATAAAAATTATTTCAATAATGTATTATTTAAACAAGGTACTAGCCAATTTATGAAGTGTTACTATCGCTAAAATATTTGCTAAATATATACTCTCCCATTTTAGTAATAACATTAAATGAATTAATGTTTTTTTTTACTGTATAATTTAATCATGTGTGTTCTTATTAACCAGCTAATGTTTTGCTATGAAACATTGCTTTTATTAGCATTTATTTGTCTTTTTATTTTGTTTAAAAACTACTCCATTGAATTTCACAATGAATGCAGCAACCCTTCTCATTTATATAAAGTGTCACACTTCCGTTTTTTATAAAACGACTAGATATAAAATTTACAAACTAAAATTACTGTTAACTATACTTTAATAGTGTAGTCTACAACATAAAACGGTAGATGGAATACTTTCTACTAATATTTTATATTATAAGAGAACTTTGCCGCCTTACTTGTTTTTTTTATTGCTGGTCGATTTTACGATAAATTTACAAGATTTTAAGATGCTGCTAAAAAATAAGTGGAAAAAGAAATAATTTATTTGAAAGTTTCAGTGAAAAACAGGCCAAATGCTGTAAAGTTATGGCTCGGAAATAATTATAAAACTGTTTGCTTCTAATTCTCAGCCAGTGCAATAATATAAATACTATGGTAAATATTATAAGACATTATGGTGATTTTCAACATTTATTTCCAAAAATGTTGATCTAATATAAAATAATTATCAAACTCAAAAGCATGGTAAAAATAAAAAATAATGATGTACATTTCCTATATATTCTATGTCGTACAACTTTTAGATGATTAAAGTAGTATCCTTCAGTATCATGCTTGAAATAACAGTAAAACTATTTGTTTACCAAACTCTATTCGCTTCTTTAAATTTCGTTACAAATTACATGCCTGTTGTGACTAGTAGTAATACTTTCGTGGCCCAAAGATTTGGTTGTCAAATAAAGACAAATAGTTGCAAATAGTCAATGTTTTATGTAACACTAGTTTTATGTAGAAAATAACGACATATTTTCTCTGTGTCTCTTGTCTTATTAGTAGAATAAGAACCGTAGTCTTATTTCATAGAACCGTGCCATGATACAGGCTAGCTAAAACGATGGGTCCAATAACTTTGATGTGAATTAGGCACCAGCAAATATTGAATACAAGGATTTTCTTTTTGATTAAATTACCTTATAGATTCTTGAACCTACTCTCATTATCGAAAGTAAAACACATGGAAGGTATCTCGTTCATCTTTAGTAAAATAGGAAACTTACAACAACAACCAACTGTTATTGTAAGTTTCGTACATCTGAATTCTTTTTAAGTTCCAGCATTTCAATATATCTTTTAAAGGAATGTTGTATCTTTAGTTGCATTTAATTGACTTTGTAAAATCATCTGCAAACCATTCATTAGAAAAAGGCAAAAGTGGTGAATAACAATAAAAGTTTTAAATAGAACTAGTAAATATCGACGTCTATTGTCATTGCTAAATGTATTTATTAGTGTTTAAATTTGGACATGAATTAATTACATACTTTTTACAGTTTTAGATGTCTATTGCCTAGTATTAAAAACAAAATGTTTTATTTATGTTATTTTTTTTATAATATGTAAATTGATTTCGCATTTACAAATATTATTCTATTTTGATTGATGTAGTAAGTATCAGTAGAGTAAAAATGATAAAACATTTCAAAAAACAGTTCTCGATCAATCAAAAATTGTGTCTGAGAGAGTTTAGCATCTACAAATTTCGTCTTCATAGTAGTAAAAATTTCCAAAGGGTTAAATTTTCCTTTTCTTCGTTAAAAACTTCTTTAAATGTCGTCATATTCTGGTTCACTAATGGCAGTACTTAGGAAGTATTGGACCAAACAGGTCTCTAACTCCTCCACGTCAACCTACAATTCCTCACACTTAAACTAGCTCTTTTGTTTAATATATCTCCCTCATATCTGCTCTGAAGATGATTACTTATTTTCATATGATCAACAAAATAAAGGCAAATAATACTTTTTAAAATTACATATGTTTTTAGTTTTAAAAAAAAATGTTATTTATGTTTTTGTTATTAATAATAACTGTTTCTTTATTTTTTAAATTTGTTTAATTTTGTTACTTCATTTCATTACATGTATGTTATTTTTTGAAATTATTTATTGTAATATGCAGATTAAACTAATAACATTTTAGTGTTTAGCTTCCTTTGTGAGCATAACTTATAAATACAAGGAATGAAGGTATTTTATTTATTATAACTTAAAAGTTTTAGTTAAATTTTTAGTAAAAAATATAATTATAAAGCAATGAAGAGTTATATGTAGATATTCACGTAAATTTCAGGAAATTAAATAAAAACTAAGATTTTTATTTGAGACAAGATATTCTACAAGTAGAATTTCTACTTAACATAAATTTATAAAATAATTTTGCTTATTTTTAAATAATAGGTAGATGCTACTTAATCTCATATCTCAAATATAACACTACTAATTTATTATAATATTCTGTATTTAATACCAAAGAGCTTCATGTATACCTGAAAGGAATTACAATGTGTGTTTTATAAAGTATAGAATCCAACAATAATGGAGTTGTCTAAAAATTATTTACTGTGGTTGTATACAAAATGTCGCTAAGTTTGCCATAGTTGATGGTTTTCACAATTATTAAGCATAAGTTTCAAACAATATATGTTTAAAAACGTCATCTCTAAACGATTTTAGTATATATCCAGCCACACTATGCCATGCATTATAATATGTTTTAAGAGTGTTACATTAATACATATCAAGAATTCCACCTCGTGCTGAGCGTCATTGTACTTACCTAGCAAATACCAAACTAATAGTGATTCACTAATCAACAAGATTGTATATATTAAATGACGAACTACTAAGCCATTTCACAAAACGAAGAACGTAAAATTATTTATCCCTGTCAAAGTGCCATAGGAATTCGAAATTTTTAAAATTAAATTTAAGTAAAAACGGCGTATTATTAGTATGTTTTACTCTATTTAAATTTAAATAGATTTTAAGTATAATTTAATTTCTTTTTATTTATATGTGTATAAACTAATTTTGTATTTAAATATAAACCATGTAATCTCCAACTTTACTGGAACGGTTCTTCTGCATAAACTACGATTTCTTCTTATTATTAATTTAGGTTGTATTTACATTTAAGGGAATAAGTACACAATTTATAAACTATTCGCTTTACTAGTAGGGATGAACAAATTAAATTTGACGTTGCTTATAAGGAAAGAAATCTTATCATCCCACACTGTTAATTCATCAGGGCCACATGTTGTAATTAGAAACTGACCCAGATAGCTTCTGATATTAATATTTGCCAGCAAACTATCCGGAATGTCTAGATTAAACAGGAAACAAAATAATTAAGTTAAATGACTGTATAACGCTAGGTGTATTTAATTTAAAATAACAGACATACCGTTGATATACCACCGTTAAATTCACTTAAATATGCACTAGGCTATTACAATTACCAAGTTATTCCTCAAGGACAGTAAAATATATTGTCATTTAAAAAGTCAACACACATTTTAGTTTATAATTAACCAGTTATAGATATATTTTAAATACTACTTAATTGTGTTGACCTTTTACATTGACACATTAGTGCATATAAGTAGTTTGCATACAGTTTCATGTAAATATGTTTAAATAATAAAATAATAATTCTTACCATTTTAAATAATTTATTATGTTTGAAGTTACTTTAATGGAAGTGCAGATTTTTTTGTTATGACAAATGTTAATACAAATTTTAAAATCAAATTATTTCTAAATCGTTTAACAATTTTTGAGATTAAATATTCAAACAGAATCTTTAGTAATTGTTACATAAAAATATATATTTTTTAAAGTTTACAAGATATAAAAGATATGAATTAAATATGCAATTATATTTTACCATGTAATGTGTTAAATAAATAAGCGTAACATAAGCAATGTCAATGTAATAAACTTAATAATAATTTATTGATCTAAAGTCACTTCAATATGTTTTTTACCTTAAACTTTTATTTACGCCTAGTCATAAATAACGCATGAATGATAACGGGGTTCCTATGAGTTTTAAAGGAATATTTTATATTCTCAAATTCTTTGAAATTTTTTATAAATAATAACCTATATTTTTAAAATAAATTAGAAATTTGTTTTAAAACGAGTTTGTAAGCTTTATACATTTTCCTTATTAGCAATACATTTCTAAAACAGTTAATTTTGTTAAATTTATTAAAATGAAATACGTAAACTTTATTAATACAATACAGTGATAACATTTTAACAGTTAACCTACCACCTAAGTAGTTCGGTATAGTCCACTTTCCGGTACAACGAGAATCGTAGTAGTCACATATTGAATCAATATCTAAACTAAATAAACCGTAAATCTTTGTTATGTTAAACATATAAGAGTGAAATATAATATCAAGACTTGTTGAGCAATCTAAGAAGTATAAAATATTACATTATTCAGTGTTCTACTGCAAATGTATTATTGATTCATGCAAAGTATTTCATGATAGACAATTCCAGTTAAATACAACTGAAACGATACCGATTTTGAATTAAAAACTAGGAGAAAAACCATGTGTAAATTACTTGTGCCTTTAGTATTTCCTTCAGTTGCACAAACAAATCAGACAAAGTTACCAAATAGTATTTTTAAATAACTTTTTACTAGGGGAGGCCCCTGTGTGCGTTGCAAGCCTTGTTATCTTCACACACATATTTTAATACCACTTTAATAAACTGTGCATAGTCGATCATAGTCTAAGCTTCAATAGCAAATAATAATAAATGTCAAAATCAAAATATTAGTTTTATGATATAGCACATTCATAAATTTATTTAATTCTAATAAATATTAAACAAAAGCATCCTATTTTACAAATCGAGACCCATGTAAGCTTTGTATACTAATTCCAATTGCTCGCAAAAGATTGTGATTGAAATAATTTTAATATAATTTTGCTATCATAAACAAGAATATGTTTTATATTAGTTGTAATGTCTTATTTGTTAAGCTGAAGAAAAGTTCAAAATAATCAATCTATACAATATTTTCTGTAACTCCCAACCATTAACCTCTAGAGAAAAAACAATAACTTAAACACTGATGGATAATTTTAAAATATGCTAAAAAAAGACTCCTGTTTGAAAGACTCCAACTCAATAAATATTAAAGTTTTAAATCATTTAGACTTAGAACGTAGAAATTACAATAATGTTTTACTTTATAAGAAGTTATAAGTCTGCATTTGAAGTTCCTTGAGCAGTTTTATTATTTTGAATTACACTATTGGGTCTATCAAATAAGATTGTATACTCAATTACTAAATATAAGACTTTTTATCTTCCATATTCCGTTTTCCGTCGTTGAAGTTTCTTTTCAGATTTACCTTTGTCATATTACACAAACACTTACGCATAGTTACAAATTATTACAAAAATACTTGTTTAAATTATAATGTATGCATTATTGTTAATGCAAATATTACAACATTCAATTCAAAGATGTATTATAAATGACTAAACAGATTAAATTGAAACTATTTTGTATTTAAGTCACCAAAATACATTTTTTCCAGATATAGATAGTTAAGTTACCATTATGTGTGATTATTATTCCATAATTTGTCAGAAGAGATAGACAAACCTGATGATGCAATTACAAATAAAAACATTGCATTTTAAATAATTATACAACAAACAAAGTTACACAATTTATATATTTAAATCTCAATTTATGTTTTAATTAAGTGACATGAGTATAAAATGTCACCAACATAAGTTTTAATTTTAATATGTTTACCATATTATAAAGAAAACAAAGGTGTAGCCAATAGGAAAATTTTAAAGATTTGTTTAAAACAATACCTTTACAATTAAAAATTGTAATAACCACTCAGGCTTTTGCTTTATAAAAAAGTTACAATTCATTTATACTTAACTTTAATAGATGCGTTAGGCATTGCCATCTGAGTTGCCTATGATTTTTTAAAAAATTGGCCTGATAAGTTAATAAAACGTGTACAACGGCTTTTTCATCCTGGTTTTAGTTTATATGATTTAATATTTGTTTACTTTCTCATACTTAATTCTGCAATTTCTATAAGTTTCAAAACTAGCAACTATTCAACCTTACAAAGCTTTCCAAATAATTATAATGCACTGCAGTTGAGAGACTATTAATTTACCAATTAACTAAGTTTTACAGCTATTATATTACTGGGATTGCAGTTCTGTTATATTATAATTGCAGTTTTATTTTTAAAAAGCAACATTAAAAAATGTTCAACATTTGCATAAAATAAAATAGCGTGCACTGACACAAATTAACACGTGATGATGCTTTGTTGTTGAGTTAATTTTTAACTAAGTAAAATTTAGTAAATGGTTCTAACAGTGTTTTCATTTACACATTCCAACTTAGTTGAGAAGTTGGTTTAACACAAAGTGTTTCTTGTTAGACGTGTAATTAGTGCAAGTTAATAACATTATTATGTCGCGTTGTTAATAACCAAACAGCCGCCTTTGTCGTTACATGTAATTAAAGTGCTTTAGCAACTCACCAACTGCAGTTTATTTTAAATACGTAAAATAAAAACCGTAAAATATATAGCATTAAGTAAGAACATTATTTGCTTTTATTTGTGTCTTTTATTGGGTAAATTCATATTCTATACATAATTTATATGCATCTTTTAATTTATTTTTTTAAATGTATATTTAAATTAATATTGTTATATTAATGTTTACTTCCTGTTCATGTAGTTCAATAATAAATGTACCTTTAAATTATTTATAAAAATATAACGCCCTCTATAATGTAATAGAGATTACCTCAGTATTTTTGTTTCTATTGTTATTTACCCATCCCACAATATGAGGCTGATACATAACCTTCTATCCAAGATAATATTTTAGGGCGTTCACATTTAACACTGAACACAACATACAAATAAACAATCTCCTGCACTTTAGCAGCTAAAACATTTAATCTCTAAAAATCTTATGCTTTCTGGAATCATACCTTACCATACACTGAAAATATGTTTTATGATATGTTTGTTATAAGTTCTGTGGGTCGCGAAAAAACTTATTTCATTTACAAAAAAATTAGTTATTAGAAGAGTTACGTGATGCCTTTTATTTTTTACAACATTTTCTAAGATTTAGGAGTTGACTTAAAATTTACGAAATCGATTTGGAAGCAATAGTTTAGGTCAAACACTTTGAAATAAACATTTTTTGTCTCTTGAAATGTTTTCTAAAAACTCTTCCTTTTTGAGATATTAGCAACTTTATGTCGATTTTCGATTTATTTCAACACGTTTAGGGCCGCTATTTTGTTTTGGGTGGTCCGATTTTTATTTTTTTTTATGTCATTTTCCTAGTCTTAAATAGATCTTTAAAATGATAAAATGAGGTATCACATGACCATACTTCCCATTTAAAAATGTTGAGTTGTCCCCAAAATGCCTCATTTTTAGGGGACACTCAAAATTTCCGATTGCTTCAAAAGATACTTTGGGCAAAGTTAGTATCGTTCCCCAAAGGATATTATTTGCTTTAACAAACACAAAAGTTAAAGTGGGGGACTTTTAAGACACCAGGTATATGTGTGTGAACTTTACGGTATTACTCTGTATATAATAACTGGGTATATATTTATCATCTAAAGTAATTAACAATTTATACTCCTTTTTAAATTATAAAATACTTTCACAAAAACTGTGCAATTAGTAAATATATGATGCAATTGCTTAACATGATTTTATGTTCATAACTTATTTACTACAAATATAAAAAAAGTATTTGTTCAATTACAGTAAGTAAATGTTAAATGAACAAACTTAAGAGCAAGCTAAATCATTGCTTAAAAATGCATAAAATATTCACCGACATTAAACGCTTTAATTACATTTCTTCTTGAAGTTTGCATACTGAATCCACTGTATAATAAATCTTCATTCAGTACAGATAATTTTATCGCATTAGGAACATGTGGATATTTTAATACATTTTACTATGTTTATAAATGCAGTTGTTCAAGTCTTTGGATTGTATAGGTAAGTTTTCGCAAATGCAAGTTTAATTAAAAATATCAAGTATAATAAATTTCACTTCCAAATACTTAATGATTCGTATCTACAACAACGGGCATACATTATTGACCGAATAATTATACGTTACCATTATTTCTTTATCAGCCAATATAACCCATTGGGTATCTTACTTCATGGAATTGTTGTTATTATGAACCAGTATTGGTGTGGAGTTCACATTTTTCATTTCTTTTGTTGAGAATAACTTCAGATTTTAACAGCTCTCCATATTGTGACGCTTTTATTTCATGTGCACCTGTGGTTATATTTACTCCGTCAAGTAAAGCATGTGTATTTTTTTTGCCTTGGGGGTATGTTATCAATATTTACATAATAATCTTCTCATGATCCTTCATGAGTCATGCCATCTGTTTAATTTGTTGATGGTAAAAACGTAACATTTATTTCGTTTTGAACCATTCATTTAAATTTTTCGAATCTAAAATATTAAATAAACTGATATTTAAACACAAACTTACTCAATTACGGATAACAACAAACATCTTTACATAAAAACCTTTAATGAAGGAAAACCATATGTGACCGTAACCAATTGATAGGTTAATTACATAAACGACAGTTTTACAGTGGTCACCTATTGTATAACTATTCAGTCACAAAAATAAAGTCTGAACATAATAAGTAAAACAATAATGAATCTATAACACTCTTACCCGTCCGTTCGAATAACATCTGATCCATCCATTTTCAACAAGGTAAATTTAAAAAAAACAGTACAGATCAGCTCTAATGTAACCTTAAAACTGAAAAATCACGTAACAATGACAGTTAGTTTGTGTTTGTCTAGTAAACAGTGCTTGCTCTTAGTGGTGATGAATTTATCTCAAGATTTCAGGGACAAGATAACACACGTGTCACCGATCTTCTGGAAGTACGCCAGTCCTAATTAGGTTAAATACCTGGTGTAGCACATACTGTACGTACGGTCATTTGACTCAAGCAGCAAAAGACTACAGTAATGACAATCCAGACGGTATTTTCAGTGACCATAGAAATATAATCTTTTTGCCTCAGTTTAACTATGTTTTCCCCTTAAATTTTATACCTCTTCCAATATACTTTATTAAAAGTCCACTAAAATGTTTTTTAATTAAAATATACGTCCCAAAACCCTTACCATAATCTTGGACTTTAAATTTAAATATAGACAATTTTACAATCACCTGTACCACAACCAAAGTAAAATGTTAACAGTGTAACTCTATACATTAACTTTATACAGATAAATTTTGAAATAAAATTAATAGGGGATAAGGACTCAAAGGACTTGTTCATTCTAATCATACGATCAACCGTTTACGAGATATTTGCAAAAAAAACTATTTTCAAGAAACTGTATAATAAAGGATCACATGCGATTCCTGCAATATGTATTTTTTTTTCAATTTATGGTCTCAGTTATGGAAATTACATAACACAAAGCATATTTTGCATGGAATATTATTATTAATAGTATGTTTTCCAGTATTTAATTTATAGTAGCCTTATTTTAAAAGGTCCTTGAAGTATTTTTTTATTAGTTTTTAAAATTATAATTGTTTATACATTAAAACAATTTCCTGTCAGTTTTTAAGGTCAAATTTTCTTAACAACTTTTCGTGTTTATAAATGACAACATATTATGGTGCTTAAGAAGATAATATACACAGTGTTCATACAGTCCCTTTAACCCCCGTTATTATTTTACCTTCATACCTAGCTAATTCATACTGACAAAGCTGAAAGCGCTTTGAATGTAATACCTTATTTTCTTGTCTAATTTTCGACCCAAACACTAGAATATTCATCTTTGTCTTTTTAGTGTACAATTACGTATGTTTACATGTATTGTATAAGTGAATATATGTGGTTTAATTTTACCGGCGAAAAACAAAATGCATTTGAAGATAACCTAATAAAAATATCGAAATGGCCGTGATGCAATCAGTGGCTCAATATGTAATATTACTTACTTAGTCTATATATATATAACTTATATTGTATAGTATATTGGTAAATCAAATTATTTTCTTAGCCTTTTCAATTGAAATAAATGTTTATTTTTTGTATTAAATATTAAATCTATCAACCCGTGTCTCCGGCCACAGAAAAGATTAAATAGTTATTGCATATACACCAAAATAATATTTAAAAAAATCTAATCTGAGTGTACTGGCAAAAACCTGCACAATGAGTTTTGTCTAAATCGATCAATGTTTTCCCATTCGGGCCTATTCCTACAACATAATCACCCGTGACTGAGAAAGCACTATAAATCACGATTTCCGCCACTTTTTGGTTCTTAGATCGGGAACTAACGCGAAATAAATTATATTACTAATTGTAACTCTCTGAGTGTTGTAATATAAGAACACACAGACACTTCCTTTTATTATTGTAGATGTATTTGTCATAATGTACACGTGCTTTGCTACAACATTTTACATTGTAAACAAATCCTTTATTTGAAGTAGTCATAATGTTGTAAGATGTCATTAGATTGTATTCGTTATTAGCGTTACAAGTCGTCCATGTGACCATATTTCGTTTCTCATATGAAGAACGATTCGTATTTTCGTTATAACCGCAGGCCCCCTTGCATATTGTTGTCAGAATTAAGTTGTTACTTTTATAATCGCAAAATAATGTTTCTTACTAAACGCGTAGGGTGTGGGTCGCATTGCAGAAAAGATGAATGTGTTTTCCGTTTTTAATATTTTTTTACTGAATACACAGCATATGGATCATGTTACTGAGAGGTTTATGTTTATGTGTTTTAATTTAAAGTAAATATAACTAAATTAGACATTTACCTATTAAATAAATTTAGAACTTAAGACAGTTACATGTTATGCATTAGCTGGCAACAAATAGTTGTAATTTTGTTTGAATGTTGGCAAGAATTCCTAGTAAATATTCAATTAAAGGTGTGAAATATAAAAAATAGACAGTAAATTTAAGAACTTTCATTGAATAAAAAATATATATATATTGCGTTGTTTATAAATGTCTAGAATCAAATTTTGTAATTACAAAAAGTGGTAACTTATCACTCTTTCTTTATTATACTGCTTATTAACAAAGTCAGTTTTTAAGGTCAAATTTTCTTAAAAACTTTTCGTGTTTATAAATGAAAACATACTATGGTGCTTAAAAAGATAATGTACACTGTTCGTACGGTCCCTTAAACCCCCGTTATTATTTTTGTTATTGAAAATAAGTTAACAAAACTTTGTATATATCTTGTGTTTTTATAATAGGAAATGTTTTTTACATATCTCAACATCTATGATTTTAGGGGACTTGATGGGGGGGGGGGGTTAACAATTTCAAATATAAAATTAGATCATAGAATACACCATTGGAAAGCTTATTAAAAGAGAAACAGAATGGCATAAGCTAGAACTTAGTATCTTGCTTCGTTTCAATGTAATGGCCAATCAAGGTTCTAGAAAATGACACTTTCATTATATCATCAAAGCAGGTAGTTCTTAGTTTGTTAATAATGGGAATAAGTAAGTTCTAGGTTGAGTTTAAATGTAACACATTTAAAAAATATAAACTTTAAAAATAAATGTAGTAAGGTACCACTAATTTATCTGAGTTTCTATGTGTATTGATAAGCTGGGGACAAAATGTAAATGGAAGCGGGAATACAACCCTTGAACTTTGTTCCTGACTTTCTGTATTTTGTCCGTAACTGTTAAGCACCACTTTTCATGTGCTGATAGGATATCAATACCCTCACTTTGTTCCTGATATTTGTTGTGATAGCACTCAATTTTACCTTTTTACGATTTAACCTAACCTAACCTAACCTAAGGCTCCTAAAATCATAAAAGGGTCAGATATGTCACAAAATTTGTCCTGCTATACAACGTTAACCCTCTAACTGTCAGACCACTCAAATTAAGTGGTCTCAACGCACTGCCGTAGTGAATTGTGTAGTCTGTGACAACTCAACTTGTATTGAATATTTCACCCACTAAAAATCATGCAATTGCAATAAATCAAAAACCGTTGGAAAGGTAATGATCTAAAACTTAACTTTTTGTAATTATGGTACTTACGTGCGACTTGTGACTTAATGTAACTTAATAAAGTTACGCGTTTTGGAAACTATGTTCCATCTTTAGAATATTCACACTTGAGAGTTCGTCAATACATTAAGATACTAAAACACACGCACATACATATAAATTACAAACATGAACAAAAACTTCATTGTGGGTGAACACCAACGGTTCTCGGACTACTGATACGCGATGGCTTGTCTAGTGTTGTCTAATGCCTTATCTCTTAACGTCATCGCAGTGTCATACAATAAGTTAGAATTGAAATTAAGTTTCTCATTTAACAAATCATTTCCATTTTCTTTAAACGCTTTATAAATTTCGTATTCTTCCACAGCGTCCATATATCTGCCCTTACTACATATGTGTAAAGGATGGAAATTAACGTCAAAACTGTTAAATACGTGATTATTTTTTATTAAGTGACGTGCATAACTAGACTTTAAGTTATACATATTGCTGGTCGGAAGGTGCTCATTGAATCTAGTTTTAAAATTTCTGTCTGTTTGTCCTATATATTGACTGTTGCAATCACTACATGATATTCTATAAACATCTGTTAAAGTTTCAATAGTGTCTTTGGATGCAGTTCCCACCTACCTCCGATACAGGTTAGACAAAATGTACAGTACGCATCTAGTAGGCCTACTACACGGGACAGAAAAAGATGCACAGTGAAAGTTATGTGTTAAGTGTTGTGTTTTGTGTATATGTATATCTTTTTATGTATTTCAAATATTGACAACGGGAACTACCCAGCAATCCTGATGATGGTTGAATAACCGAAACGGCCGTACAAAGAAAAAGAAAAATTAGACTATTGTGACGGTAAGTCGCAATATTATTGTAATCAAATCAATAGTCGGACTGACGAAAACAAATATGTATATTTTAAGGTTGTCTATTTGCCGTAAAGGACCATTGAACCATTTACTTTTTGTATTTACAAGTAAATACAGATTTCTAAAACGTATATTTACTTACGTAATCATCGTTGCAGTTTATTAGTTTTCTACAAATCAATCGGCGCCCGTACATTCACCGGATTTCGTCATAAAACACAACGAAATAACGCATCTTTTTTTCTTTTTCTAAAGCCCGCCCAGTACTTTTTCTAAATTAAGCCATCCAATCAAAAATCGGAGAAATAGTTCTAAAGTTGTGGGGCGTTTTGTAGACCCTTGCAATTGGTCAGTTTTCCAAAAAATAAACAGCGGTACTTATTACGCGTTATATCTGTGTGACCTCAATCTATTTTTAGAGATATTTTGGTATCTTTGTAAAAATAATGCTTCAAGCTAACTTTACCTTTAAACCAAATAAAGTACATGTGAACAGTTTATTGTGTAGGACCGTGGGAAAGTGACTGCTAATACGATCTCATCTAACGTTTGAATTTGAACCCTAACAGACTTTTATAACATGGCTAGACATAGGAGTTTGCCCGCGCATCTTGTATAGCTTGTATGGACAAGAGATTTCTATATTTGTTCTCACTTTTGTTATTCAAATACTGTATTCTAAGTCAAACACTTTTATGAAAAGATAATTTACAAGTATACAGTTCAATTCTTTGATTTATTCTCTACACTCTGTTATAATAATATTTCATTTTTGGATAAAGCAAATATTCCTAAATTACTTTTCAAACTAGGCCTGGTTTTGTTAGCAGTCGTGTAGATGGAACATAAAAACTGGTGTTTTCAAAATAAGAAATTTGAAATTGATAAATGTTTTTATACAGTTATATTTAGAACTAAATTACAAAACTTTTTACGACTACGAACAAATTACAAAAAATGTTTACTAGTTGTTATGTAGGCCTAAAATTGAACATTTTCCATTCGTTACTGAACGTTTTTTGTTTCTTGAGCTAATAACTTTCACAATTTTACGTCAATATATTTTTTAATTGCATATATGAATTTTTTAACCTTTTTCTACAAAAAAGGTACAGAACACTTTTGAATTGGTATACAATTACTATATTTGGCGAATTTTTTAAAATATGCTTGCACACGGCGTTGCAAAACATTAACATTGACAGTTGTAGGGTTAACAGTAACAACAAAGTCCTGTTGTATACAAAGTTTTGTTAACTTATTTTCAGTAACAAAAATAACGAAGGGGTTAAAGGGATTTTATGAACACTCTAAATATCAAAAATACAGGGTGTCATATAAGTAAAGTGCCAAATTTCGGGGAGTGGTTCTAGGGTCAAAATAGGAAAAAAGTTCATACAAACACAGACCCGAAAACACTTCGTTTTCTAGATATCCGCCATTTTGTTTTTTGTAAAAAATAATTGTTATCTAGAAAATGATTTGACTGATTGAGTTCAAACTTGGCATGACGTTTAACCTAACTATGTTACATCTCAAGACAAATAAGCGATTAAATCCAATCATGAGTTTCAAAATGGCGGCTGTTCAAAATTTCAAACCTAAATGACAGAAAAACCGTAGGCTACATTTCAACAAAAAATGACAAGATACCTTTTTTGTAGCACTTTTGATTCCCTTTGGATAGTTTAACTGTTAAAACAATCAGATAAAGGATAATACCTATTTAAGTTATGTGAAATAATTGGTTTATTCAACCCGGCATCCTATACCAACACAATAAACGCAGCAATATTGTTTTTGCATTTGCTTTCATTGTCTTTAACTTAGCTATTATCCTTCATCCGATTGTTTTCACAGTTACAAAATCCGAAAGGGTATTAAAAGGACTACAAAAAAGGTATCTTGAAATGTTTTGTTATATTGTCTGGTTTTTGAGTAATTTATGCTTGAAATTTTCAATCATCCGCCATTTTGAAACTCATAATTTGATTTTATTTTTTATTTTTGCTAAGCTACATAATTTATATCTTAAACGTCATTCCAAGTTTGAACTCAATCAGTCAAAACGTTCTCTAGATAAGAATTATTTTGTAAAAAAAACAAAATGGCGGATATCTAGAAAACGAAGCGATTTCGGGTCTGTCTTTATGTGAACTTTTTTTCATATTTTGACCCATAGAACCGTTCCCCGAAATTTGACACTTTACTTATTGGACACCCTGCATAAATATTATTTGAACTAAAATTTTAAATCATAATATTGAATATATCTGTTGCTCTAATTTTACAAATTTAATTGTTTACGTAAAGTTTTCAGAATGGTTTGCACTACTGAGACGTTTATTTTCACATTTTAAGATTCTTCTTAATTAAGGTAAAAAGAATAAATAGGTAGTGTTTATTAGCAGTATAACGAACTTTCATAGAATTTAATTAAAAGATTACATTGTGCATTTTCGCAGAGAAGGTGAGCGTCAAAGTTTAATAAATAACGTATGTATTACATGTCTTATTAATGCACAACTCTTCTTACTTACTGTACAAAGTATGACTCCCGTTATGAAAAGGTAGCGTTTTCATTGGGCACTCTGTTATCTGTTTGTAAAAAATTCATATATTTGTGCGCAGCAGATTTGTATTCGAATTTAACAGACATTCACACAGATTATATTCACACTCGCTCGCGCTCCCACACTCACATATTGCTTAACAATTTTTTGGTTTTACTATATAAAGCAGTTTGTTATAATAGTTAAGTTAAATGGCAGTTGTATTATTTATGTACCAGGAGTACCATGAACACTAGAAATGAAAAAAAAACTATAATTAGCATCTACAATAAAACTACAAAGAAGAAACAATTACGGGGAGAGAAAAGCACAAAGAAACTGAATGATCTTCCTCTCAAATGACGAAATGAGACATCATTTAGAACGCAGTTTACTTTAGGGTAGTCTAACAACACAAGTTTAATGATATATCCTTTCTTATACAGTTAATCTCGTTTTGTCTCTAGGTAGAGAGAGGTAGATGTCTGCGTTCTACAACAACTTTTATCCCCTTGAATAAAATAACTTTCAAACGAACAAAATAATGTTTATTTTTAATAAATATAAGGTTCCAATATGAATGACTAGAGGCACAAATTGCTTAGGAAACATTTTTAATGTAAAGATTTTAGTCACCTTGCAAACTTCTTTAAATCAATTCACTTCTTGAATTTAGGTCCCTTTTAAATTTTTGAACTTTCCCTTCCACTTAGCACATACAAAAACATTTTCTTAAACCTAGTTAGCATAGTTATTAGCGAATTTCAATAAGAAAGATGAGCTATGGCAGTAACCCTTATGGTGTGACCTAAGGTCGGGAGTAGTAGATGAGCACCGATCATGGACCCCAAAACACGTTAAAAATAAATGAATATATTTGTTCCCACTCAAAAATTAAGAATACCAGTGAAAATTGAACTTTGACCAGCCACCATTTCGGACTGGATCTTCATAAAGAGATATTTTTTACACCATTTTTATCGTCATAATGAAAGGATTAAAATGATGTGCCACATGATTGCTATTTAAAATTGTTGAGTTGCCACCCCTTACAACCCCTATAAAAGGGGTAAATTTTCATTTTTTAACCAATAGTTAGATTTATTAACCCATAACAATTTCTGAAAGTTGTACGCTGCCATATCAATCCATTGATAAATTAAGAACAGGTTTTCAGACTTTTGCCTCACTCCGTATAGTTAGCCGTTGCTTTGATATTGTTAAATTTATTGAAAAATTTAGTACATTATGTTGACGTAATGGTAATGCATTAATAGCTAGAAAAAACATTCAGAAAGCTATGTAATATATCCTAACATACTTATATTTACTGTCGTGTAAGGAACGCTGCAAGCGACTATATTCAGGGTAGTCAGACAAAACCTTCTCTGAAAGACACTGACTATTCTGTCTGACAAAATCGCTGAACATGAATTTTAGTCACTTGGCAACTGCTTCTTTAAAAAAAAGTTATCAACTGGAGATAGAAATGTATTAAAACTATTATTAAATAAATTCCTGCTTTGTTTATGCTTTAGTACAGCAAAGTGTTCAGGTTTGATACCAATGCAAATATCATTGAGTATATATTATATCCTTAATCTTTAAATTTTCTTTAACTAGCCTATATTAATGTCACTCAAATTTTAACTTACGCCGTAACCAATATATCGTGTTCACAACTAGGTCAACATCTTTAATGGCAAAGTATTTGTTTGGATGTTGTAAACCATTGTTATTACAGTCCCATTATGCCACGTGTTTATGTTGTCACAATTTACAATATATTGGTATGTTCTTTTACTTTAATTTTAATAAAAATTGCAAATATATTTATGGAATATCAAGACAAGAACCTAACACCTTAGTTTATGAACGTAGAATAAGAACTTTTGAATTTAGCATTTACTTATTTCTAACACAATAAATAAGATGAACGAAGAATACCACAAAAAAAAACAAAAAAAACTAGATGTTTTTTTGAAATTTAACGACGTAATTAAAACGTTTAATGGTCGCTTTTTTAGATATAGAGTAGGTCGTTTGGAAAAGATGCGAAAGATGGAAGTTAATATGAATCTTTTTAATTATAATTTATTAATGAAACTAAATGCATAAGTTTTGTACTCTATTACAGAATCATTTTGTATAAAATTAAAACTTCGTTACTAACATAAACAAGTTAATATGTGGTAACTAAAACCATAATTATCCTTGGTCTCGTTTCTATTAGTTTTTTAGGTTCTACAAGCCGCTAACCTTGTAGGATAAGATAATACATACAATATCACTTATAAAACTAAGGTTTTTAGTTTGTGACCAACAGCCATTTTATGATCATCTCATACATTTTTATTTTTTCGAGGATGCAAGCTAAAGTTTACAAACCAAACACACTCTTTAAATCTAATAAATTGTGTTGTTTAAGTGGTCAGCAAACCTCGTTCCCTAAGTGTATAGTGGTTCTAACTTATCTTTAGACTCTTGTCAATTTAATTAATTCTTGCTATTTCAATACAATAGTTTTGTAAGTACATTATAAATAACTATTTGCCTCTCATTGGTGTTTGATTTTGTTTCAATTATTTACAGTAAAATATATGAAGTCATTTACGAAAATTGTGATTTTATTTCTCAAAATATACCTATGATAGAGACTATTTTGTATTATTAGTAATACAAATACAAATATGAGGATTTATATTTATTCTGTACTGATAAAATCCGTTTAAATTTAGAGCATAATTTCCCACGTTCCTTCATTTAAAATTGCTATATTTTCTTTTGGTATTATTCCCAAACAATACATGATGTTATATGCTAAAAAATACCTTATGTTATACAACCAAATTATTTTTAATAACGTTTTATTACCAACCAATATATTTTTAAAGCATCATTTTCAGTCACAAAGTAAAAAAAATCATGTATTGTTAGTATTTTTTATCCTAACGTAGAAGGTGTTTGAACAAATTTTGTTTGCAAAAACTACAGTACAAATTATGCAATGTAAATACATATAAATGTTTACTGAAAATCCACATTATATTTGGACACCACTAATCAGTGGGAAAGCTGTTAAATTTATATACAATTTTTGTTTCGGTGTCACATTCGATGGTTGTTCACAATAGTTAGTTGCTAGGTTGTTAGGTTCAGTTGCCAAGTAGAATGCTACAATAAACTAAACTTTGAATCGATAAGTACGGGAAAAATAACCATTTGGTGTGATTTGAGGGATTCAAATTATAAGTTAACATAACATGTTATTGCTATTAAGTTCGATTATTCGGTTACAACATTAACCCTTTCAGTGACGAATTACCATTTTTGGAGATAAAAAATTTAAACTTGGTACATTTGTTAAGTTATTTTTTGTGTAAATTTTAATATAAAAAAAAAATAAAAAATTTTCATCCCTTAGGGAGTTAGGGGTATGTCCTATATATAGGACACCGTGACTGAGAGAAGACGTTCAAAATAGAAAATTTAACTTGGAAAATTTTTTTGGTGGGTATGTATGATTAAAAAAGAACACTTTTAGGTCAAACAAGTAGTTTAATTAACATAAAAAATATTATAAAAGTAAAAAAGTGAAAATTTATACATAAAAAATATGTTCAAAATTTGGATTTCGTACAAATTTGTAGTTTTTTAAAATTTACTTTATGTGGAAATTCAAGAAACATTTTTTTTCTCTGTTCAGACATAAGTTGGCCTTGCACTTTGAACACAAGATGAAAGTTTTGCCTTTGTACCCTTCCAGTTTGCAGCGAACTTGGTGTTTTTCAATAATATGAGCAGGAAAATGGCCAACTCCGTCGTATCTTATTTCATTGATTGGTCTGGCTGATGGTTGTTTCTTTTTTTGAGTGGGAGTTGTAGTACCTCCTGATGGACGACCTCTTTTTGGTCTTGGAACACTATCTGAGAGAATGAATGCTTCCGCAACATATGTATGGAAATGTATAAGATCCATCACGTCCTTCTTGGGCGTCTTCAGCTTCTCGGCCTCTCGCCTGTATTCCAACTAGGAATTTGTTACCGACAAGTCAATTGCATGGCAAATCATTCTGGATGTCCACTTTTTAGAACGAATAAAGGTTCTGTAGATAGAGATAAAAAAATCCAACAGATCCACGCCGCCCATGCTGGAGTTGTACACCTTCACAACCTCGGGCCTTATTGATGTCCTAGTTCTAGGACACTGTGACTCAACTGTTCTAAGAGGGCAGAGTCACGGTGTCCTAGATCTAGGCACACACTTTGATATACTATAAAACATTTTATATAAGTTTAAACCCACACCAACCATTTTTGTAAAGTTATTTGACTCTTTTCCTACGTTGTTAATTTTTTTTAAGGTTCTAAATAACTTCTAAGGCCAAGGAAAAATAGGAACATAAATCGATGTCACAGGCCATTTTGCTATGTGTGTATCCATGGCAACTATTTAACAATAATAGTTCCCTGGCTACTCAAAAGAGTGCTGCACCATCCAAATATCAAGATTATATGTCCTAGAAATAGGACTTTGTGACTTTTGCTACCTGCAGTCTACTGGGTAAATGCTAGAAAATCAATTAAAGTCTGGTTAAATTTATAGGAAGAAATTCCATGCTTGTAAGAAGGTATACGAAGAAAGTGGATCAGCTTTGGATAATCGGAGGATACCCTTCACTTTTACTGTGCTTTCTGCAAAAGATAGATTTTCTAAGATATAATTTTTTTTCTGAAGTTGGTTTTAATTGTAAGCTAAACGGTAGTTTTGTGTTTATTATTAAATGATACCCAAGGAACTTACTTATTATTAATTATAAATTCATGTTCTTGTATGTTTCCGGAAAAATATAGTTTCGAAATAATGTACATTAGAAGAAAAATAATTTTGAGATTATGATATTCTAAACAGATAAAGTTCATGAACGGTGGAAGTCGAAGTCATGCTTTCTCACTAGTAAAGCCAACCTCCTCGGCACAAATCATAATAAATAATCAAATTGCTCGGTATAATCAAATTGCTGGGCGTTATAGAGTATATATTTGCACCAGTTAAGAAACGTGCTTGCATCACATTTTAATTTGAACAGGTTTCCTCCTATTTAAGATTGTTGTGGATTTTTTAAATTTAAATCCACAGAAATTATTGAATATTTTAAAAATATAATTTAAAAAATTATTTTGTGGATGAAGTTTTATATCTAAATGGAGATTGTTATTAAAAGAAACTGCCACTTTTCTGTTTCTCGCTATCGATAGCTATCTCTTTATTTATTTACTTGGCACATACCTAACTAGATCTATATTTATTTAAAACTATGATATTAATTATTTTACACAGCTTTTAGGACACCAAATTTGGATAAATTAAATAATCTTTTGTTTGATATAAGGCTGTTATAAAATTATTTAGTAAAAAAGATGCGTAGTTAAAATAATAATATTTCCCAACTCCTGCAATATAAAAATATTTTGCTTATAAACCAGGAATCTATAATATAAGTTCGTCAGCCCAAGTTAACGTGGGAGAACAAACATTTTGCTTCATTGTCACTTAAGACTTAATTTAATTTGAAGGCAAAATGTATATGACAATAATATTGTACTATTTGCGGTAGTAAAACTATTAATTCTATGTCAAAGATCAATATAGTTTATACCATACAAAATATAATATTGGATATGTGTAATACATTTCAAGGTGTTTATGACAAAGACTTAATTTCTTGAACAATATTATATTTTTTAAGTTGGGTTCTAATGATAGTTTGATCATATTTAAAACATTGTTTTTCCGGTCATTTGCCATTTCTTACGTAAGAAAATATGAAGAAAATAGTTCATTGTGTTTGAAACCAAGCACTTAGAAATACAAAGTTATTCATATAGTTATGCTTTGTAAATTAAAAGAAACTAAACAAAGTATTAAGTCTAAATGTCAACCTTAAATGATTATTGAAATGTTTAAAGTTTATGTGAATACAGTACTTGTTTTCCATGGCTGGTTATATACAGGGTGATTTTTAATAACGTTTAACCTCTATTATTCAAAATTCTGAAAAAATATGCAAAAATTGGGACATTTATTCACCGTCAGGGTGAAACCTTAGAAAACCTATTTACGAAATACCAAAATGATTTCAGTCTCTCACCAACCCATTTCAAAATTTTGTTGACATATATGGCTTGTGGTACATCAAATTAAAACACTTTAAAAACAATAAAATTATGCGGTAAGAAAATACAAATTAGCTATCGTATGTTTTCTCTATGCTCAAAAAATTATTTAGTAATTTTATTATATTCTAAAATTTTATAAAGTTAGGTTAATGAATTTGAAAATAATAATTTATTACAAAGTTCAATATTTCGATCAATATTCAAGATTTGATGTTAACAGAAATAAATAAATAAAAGGCAAGTTTACCTGATCATAGAATGTTAGCAAGCAACATGACAGAAAAAAATAAGAATGTATTTCTTTGTACACACTGCACTTTCACTTTAATTTCTTTGATCGTGGCTTGAAAAAGAGCTTGATATGGTTCGGTTAACCATAAATTAATAATAAAAATACGTTAAGCAATTTTTATTTAATACCACAGAATTTCATGTGTTATATAGGGTTTTAGTTTGATGTATCACAAGTTATATGTGTTCATTACAAATTGTTGACATGTGGAGATAGCAGTCTAGTTGGGGGGATTTTGCAAAAGTTTTTAAGGTCCTATTAAAAGATGAATAACTCTCCCGAGATCAGATTTTGGATATTTCTTTCTGTCTTTTAAATAATATAAAATTATAAAAATGATTTACAAAATAAATTTGTTTTAGCGGAACGAACGAAAGTATTGTTTAAATAATAGTGGTGGTAAGTTTTTTTAAAAAATCACCCTGTTTACATCCATGATTTATAACTGTATTATTGAATGTTAGAATATAGACATTATTGCATTTAGTGATATTTTGTTTTCCTCGTTGAGTTGAGAGTAAGTGTATTATAAAGAATATAAACAGAACACATTACTTCGAAATCACCTGGAACATTGGTTATGTTTCACCAAAAATTTTAACTACTTATTACAAGATAAAAATAATCAGACACAAGTAATAAAAATAATCTTGCTAACTTCATAGCCCCACATAGTTGCATATCTAATTGATTCAATTAAATGCAAAAAATATAAAAACAATTTAAAATATAGAATATTTTAAGAATTTTACTTTTACAATTATACAAATGCAATAGAAAATGTATACTTTTTGTATTAGTAGAACTGTTGTAGTATTAAGTAAACGTCTCTTGCAAAGGTTTTCGGCTAATTAAAGAAGAGATATACAGCTACCTTCGTCTTGACGTCAGACAACTGATTTAGATTGATAGGCTTTTACAAGTTGTTTCTGTTTTCTATTTCTCCCCTTTTTCATTATTCAATGCGGTAAACTTTCTGCTTGTGTTTCATTTTAGAAAGAACAAATAATAATATATATATTGTTTGAACATTCTATAGTCAATGCAATAATAGGTTTTGTCCATTATTATTGACGAATATAATATATTTACAAATCCATTGATTCATAAAACCTAGTAATTTATTTGTATTTTGCTGGAGTTAATGAGTTTGCCTTGATAAGTATAGCGTTAAATATGAAATAATTTTCTAAAATTATTATGAAAGTATAAAATAACTACATTTTACATTTGTTTTAAATTAATAATGTCAGCTATAAATAATTACGAAATGAATAATTAGTACAGTAATCATTAAGAGTCACCAAGCGTAGAATAAGATTTTACATTTTGAAAGAGACTGTAACACATCATGTACACTGTTAGTTAACACAATATGAACTACTGTGGTAGGATGTTAACAAGCAAACATTCAGCTTTGCCATTATTATATAACAAGCCATTAGTCGTTTTTATCAACAAAAATAACTACGGAACAAGTCACATTTTGATTCACTATTGATTAGTCCAGTCGGCAAACTGTTTTACTTGTATTTGTTACAACTGAAGGAATGTATATTGCAATATAAAGCAATCAATAACAATACCAGAATAAGTATGGTGTATTCTATATTTGATTTTAAGAGTATGTAATATAAATTCGAAACACTTAACGTATGCATTTGGAGAACAATACATTTTCAAATTCTTTATTATAAATTACTGACTATTTAAACCTTTTGGTTGTCACAATGTCTAAACACAATGAGTTTCGAGATGAATCACAATAATTATTAAGGCATCAAATAGAAACATTTGATATTCAGTGACTCTACCAGAATGAATATAATTTATTCATAAAAGTAATAGCAAAATTAACTTTTATTTGATATATGGGCTTTTACTAATACAAAATGGAATTGGTAAGTAGTAAAATTAGTTTAATTAGTTTAAATATAACAACACCACAAATTATCAAAACCATTCGTTTTGTAATCAAAATCGTTTAAAAGACAAAGTCGTGATCCTCAGTGGTGCATGAGCTACAACTAAAAACTATAAACAAAGTTTAACTAATGTATCACTGTTGTTGACAAATTTGTTGTTGAAAAGCGATTTATTATTAACGGCAGTGTGTAAGAACAAGAGTATACAAGTTGAAAATTTGTATACTTGTTAGGCTATATTTTTGTTTAAAGTAATAAGATTGTAATAAGATTATTAGCCTATTTACAATTTGGGTGGAGCTGACAGCTGACATGTCGTTTTCGGTAATGCAGTCTCCCAGAGAATACATAATAATTTATAGCTAAATATATTGTGTTTTTTAATCATACGTGACGTCCAGAAATTAACATTTTTGTTTACTAAATTAGTTTATTTAATTGTTTTTAACTTTGGATCTTAAAGTATTATCACAAAATGTTGGAAAAAAAATATATATTAGACTGAAATCTGTTATACTGGTACTTTGTAAAAATATGTGTACTTTAATATTTAACTTGATATATTTTCACAATGTATACATGTGTTTATGAATATTATTGTAACAGATAACTAAAGATTTCTTTGATAATTAACACAAGGAACGGTTTTCATTAGTTTTCATTATAACAATGGGAAATTATCTTTATTTTAATATATTATTATTATTCAAATACATTGTTAAATTAAGGGCATATAACTTTTTTTTATTAAGGGCATATAAATATTCTTTTTTTGTTTTTCTTGAATACAAAATTGACAGCTTGTTACGTAAATGCTGTTTTAATAAATAACCTAGTTCAATGTAAGTGGCTAACTAAGGCATTTCAGAGAGTGTTAAGTTCCTAGAAAAGGTAAGACCTTATTATCATTTTTTTTTGTATTATACATATGCACCCTTAAACGGGCCGGTACATTTCCAAATTTTAATTGCCCTGACTGACACACAAGTTTCAAACTAATCGAATAGATTTTTAAGGCCTTGGTAATTACTACAGTAATTATAAATGTTTAAAAAAACTGCAACTAATCAAACAAGCTTAGTCTCTAATTTGAAATTAAATTACAACTTTTGTCTTTCTGTAGGACTTGTAATAAGCTGATTTCGAAAGCAAGAGCCATGACAGAAGATTAATGGGCAACACCAACAATGAATTAGTTCCTTTGTAATCCGCTTCCCTTTGAAATCGTAGAGAAATCGATTGTCAACCCAGCATAAATACACGGCCTTATTTGCATTTAAAACTTCAGGAAACGGTAAATAGATTTAAAACGTTACCTTGTTATCTTACTACTTTTCAAAATTATATCTTAATTGTACTGCCTTGTAGCCAAAATAAAATAGTTATAATAATCAGTTATATACCAATACTTTGTGTTCAGTGAGCTTTGATAGATGAAACATTTTGTAGTTTCCATTTCTTAAAACGTTGGATAAAAATTAAAAATTTACAATATTTATTTGGACTTAAGAACACAAAAAAATTAAAAATGCTAACAACTTTTACAATACTAAGATTCTATCATTTAAAAATTCTTGAAACTTTAAAGACTCTGTATTTTTTATGAGTATAAAACATTTTTACTTTCCAATATACACTTAGTCAGGGATATATTGGTGGATACCAATATTCCGAAATTTTTAAATAGTTCAAATGAAAAATAAAACAAATAAAAGCAATATTCCAATATTCAAAGTAAGTTGGTTAAGAAGAAATCTTTGCTCTGGACACAGTTGAAATAACTGATACTAACAACACACGTTTAAACTATTATACTAAGTTCCCAGACATTTCAAGAAGTTCCCAGCTGCATTGGAAGAACTTGCTCTGAAACAAGTGACACGACTCATACTACATTTCACATAGCTTTAGTGAACAGTGCAGAATAGCATGGGATGGTTTAACAAGAATTCACAAATAGACAAATATTTAAATAAATTAAATACCAATAAGTGATGCGGGTAAAATCTTTAGCCAATGACAAGGGGTTTTCGAACAGAGTGTAAAAATCGAGGTCTTCTTTTAAAATATTCTGAACGGGCAAGACCTAAAAGCCCGCTTCAACACAACATATTACATTTCCCCTTAAAATATTGAAATCAAATACAAGTAATAGAATCACCCATTAAGTCGTCAATAAGACTTATTGATATATATAAAGTGAAAATCTAAAAATAAATTTAAAGTGAGTGTGAAAAGTTGGAAACGAAAGAATGTAAATATAATACAACTTTCAAAAATTAATGTTAAGACAGATCTCTCAAAATTAAATTAATAACATAAACGAAATATTATCGAGAAATAAAAGTAATCGTGCAATCACTCATAAATAAAATCAAAATTTACAAATATAGTTCTACAAATTGATTCCCTTCATAAGATTAGCTGCCAAGGATTTGAGATTAAGTACCTGTTAAGCAATTTAATCATTGAACTATTTAACTGCTGTTAAATTTTGGACTTTAAAATGAATTATTGACATACTAATTTTAATTAAAAATAAGTTAAGCACAACCAAGGTATGTCGACTTGATTATTTGCTGTGTTTTATTATTGTTATTATTAATTAAATGGTGAGAAACTGCAAATAGGTCAATTGGTGCAAATTATTATCAGTATTATTAAATCATAAACAAGTCATTAGGCGTTTCAACGACAAAGTCGCCATCTTCAGTGATGCACGAGCTACAATAGTCGAACGATAACTAGTAGTTCTAGTTCTAGTTTGACTATTGTAGCTCGTATATAAGAAGATGGCGACTTTGTCGTTGAAACGAATTTGAGTTAAAAAACGTATTAGTTGTGAGATTTTGTGTTCAATGTTTATTCTAGCAAGTATATCTTTTCACAAGTCAAGCTTAATATTTATTTATAAGTATTTTTTATGAGAAAAAACTGGTTGGTTATCATCGCCTTTTTATAAGTTATTAGAGTCTAGCCAATTTAGAATATTAAATTGTAGTTTTTACCAAGTAATTATTTCAACATGAAGTTGATAATGAAATGTAGAGCAAAGAAAGCTGCAAACAAACATTATTTACGTGGTTTTCTTTATTACCAATTTTCAACCAATCTGTTGTAAGTCAAACCTTTCAAGCCAAGCAAAGATTGATTTGTAAGTCGAATTTGGTGGAGCCCCCAAACAGCCTAACATAATTTTAAAATCAAATAGCATTATTTAGTAAAAGCCTAATCAAATATCAATCCAAAAACATTAATAAACCTTACGAGGTAAAACCACCATAGAATAAACCTTATATCTTTTATTTATTTTTAATAGATTGAATAAATTGATAAACCTAAACATGATTTCATTCATAAGGATGGTGACACTGTTTGAGTAATTTGGAGTTTATTTTTTACTTTTATTTGATTACATAGTGATTGTTTTACATTTAATTGCATAGAGAAAAGAATATTACATATTAGTAATATTTGCAGCAATTTAATTAAGTTTGTATACTTTCTAGTAATTTTTGTTTGTAATCCCAATACAAGTATGAAAGCAAGCAATTGCACCTAAACTTATTCTGACTTTCCATGAAATTTGTATCCTACAAACTCAATAACACAAAATGTTAATTCTTCTTTCATTAGATGAAGTAAAATGGAAACTAATGTTTTATTTAATTTTGTGCCTAAACTAATTTGTAGTTCTCTTGATTTTATTGTTTATTAAGCATTATCACCAACTATACACGATCTATATGAGAATGTATTAAATAATCTTAAAATAATCTATACTGTAATGAATATTATATAATAAACAATAATAACATAAATCTATTACAAACAATAGCTTAAAAATTATTACAAACATAACGTTCAATTCAAATTTTAAAATAGATTACACAATTTATTTGTATGCCCGTTACTATTTAGCATACATTTCAAGTGTACTCAGTACTTACACTTAAATTGGTGAATGAGGAAGCAATAACTAATGACTAACTATCGAATGTTGGAATCAATACCAAATTGTATACTTTCAGAAATAGAATGTATCAAGTTTCCACTACGAAATACACGATTAATTCTCAAGCAAGTTTGTTCGTCCTTATAGAAGATTGATTAAAAGTGCCATTTCTCAACAGCTGTTGCAACCCACAACCCCTTTAATTGCTTCAGTCGGTTTACCAGCTGTCTACTGTAGTAATATTAAAATTCTCACTTTTTGTCCAACCTTTGCAATATTTAGAATTGCAATTTAATTTATTGTTGGTAAAATTAATTACTATTATAAGATAAAAACCATAATTGGAAAACTTATATAAAAAATCTGTAAATAGTATTCTATAGACTTTGCAGATTCGAGAAAAAGAAACATTTAAATAGGACAGTGTAATGATTTTATATGGAAAAACAAGAACAATAACAAAAACAATAGCAACAACAATAACAATAACCACAACAAAAATCACCAAACAATTATGAGATTTCCAGACAAACAACTAAATCACTACTTGGTGAATTTGTGTTAAAACAAGAGTTATTTATGTAATAACTGTTACTAACAATTATTTAAATAGTCATTTTTCTTTTCAAAAAAATCAATATTGATAAAAACACCTTAAAGCCAAAACTATTACAATTTCTAATATTATTTATTTTTTACATTTTTAAAAATTTTCTGTGGTTTATAGCTTTGATATTAAAACCTTCAGTGCTTAAATTACACAATTTTCAAAACGTTAACAAAAAATATTACCAACAGCACCATCGCTAAAATCACCAAACAATTATAAGGCTTCCGGACAAACAAGTAACCTTATAACATAACAAATAATACAAAACAAAATGTGTTGGTTCTAACGAGAATAGCTGGTTTATTGATTATGAAATTGGTTTCTTTACGGCAAGATAAGTTACTTATTTCGATTATGAAGCATATATTTTCATTAAGTTGTTACTAAACGTAATTAATTTACATTAGTTTTGAAGTATTTAATATAGATAATAACTATGTTTTCTTCTACAGAAACTTTAACTTTGCGTATAAAGCATTATTATATATTGTTGTCATACATAATGATTTTTATAATGCAATTTTTCTAACCAATTTCTTACCAAATACCTTTATTTTATTTAAATATTGTATAAACTGTTTAGTATGTAATACAATTTATTTTTAGGTTAGAAAAGTGTGTGATCATGTTTCGTGCCTGTACTTGTTGCTAAAATTCGAAATCGTAGAAGTGACAGAAAAATTAATTGTAATGTTCTAAGCAATTAATTTAAATATATATTAAAATAAATAATCATCGAATTATTCTTTTTTTTCACACATGCACCTTATATTTATACTCATACAAATTTATCTCATATTATGAAAGTTATTAGAACTATTTATTTTACTCAACTTTATGAAACTGCATTAATTAAAATTGAATACAGTACTGATAACTTTCTAAAACTACAATAAATTTGTTTACTCCAACCTACTTTAAACCATAAAAAGATTGTTTATATTTTTATATAGCCTACATGCAACAATAATAGTTTTAACAAAGCATTGTTTCTATAAGTAATTGAACTAAGACGTTTAAGGAAGTAGAAAACATGATGTTCTCTACTTAACCCTAGATCACTATTTCTCCATTTTACGTTAGGGCTTGTCAAAACTAAAGTCTCTTTGTCTACGAGAGAACTAAAATATCGCAATTTCGGCCGTCTCTTGAAAAGTAAACCTATAATGTATTCACCACTTACCAGAAAGCTTGTGTAAAATTTTTAAATGAATTTTACATAATTAATTCAGCTGATTCTCTAGACTTTGGTGTTTGAGGTAATTCCGTTTCCCTTAGTTCAGTTTCAGTTTATTTAGAGAACCTTCATATGTATATATATATAGAGTAGAATTAGATTTATAAATTGTCTGCAGTTTGAGAACAAGTGCTTGGTGTCATGAATTAAGAATAGGCAATTTTGTTATATATTACACGATATGTTTTTACTTTATTTGTTGCCTTTTAATTAATAAATTAAAAGATCTGCACAAATTACACTTAAGGGTCGACTCTAGCTGTCGGCCATGTTGGCTCACACTCCATAAGACCAATGTTAAATTAAAATCCAAATTTTTCCTTTATTTTTGATCGGAAAATTATAAACGATATTATGTCATTTTAAAGCTATGGTCAATATGTATGCTAATGGCTTTTTAGAAATTAAGAAAAATATTTTGTTTAATATTTTTTAACAATTTAAAACATAGATTTTTAATATTTTTTTATGTTGCACTATTAATTATAGCGAAAAACTACCAAACCATTCGCCTGAAGAATTTCATCCCTAAGATTTTGGTATTTTTTTTAAAACGCTATTTGAACAATTGCGGGTTTTAAATGGATTTAGGCTAAATAATGTCCGTGTAACCTACCGCCACTATAGGGTGATTTTAATTATTCTTTACGTTGTAGCTATTAATTATAGCTAAAAGTTACCAAGCCATTCGGATGAAGAATTTTGTCCCCAAGAGTTTGGTATTTTTTAAAAACGCTATTTGAATAATTGCGGGTTTTAAATAGATTTAGGATTAGCAATGTCCGCGTAACCTACCGCCGCTATAGGGAGTCGCAGGTTGCTTTCTGTTTTACTAGAGCCGACCCTTAAATAAAATTTACTAATACAAAAAAGTTACTTAATTTAGTTTTAACTTTATTAGAAATTATTTTATTTAATTGCATAATACTACTTGAAACTACGATTTGTGTACTACGAGAAATCTCATTTTTAATAATTAGCCTATATTGTATATAGTTGGACTACAATACCTGTGGATCTTCAGTTTTCTTACCTTATAAGGTGGGTGAAATTCACTAATTATTTTGTGATTTATCAAAAAACAAATCTGCAATGTCCACAAAGTTTAAAAACAACAAAAATTGTTTTAAATTGTATTAATATAGTGACAAATTTGACCTGCTTTTGTTTCGCTTTAATCACTTCAGATATAATAAACATAATAAAGCGTAAAGGTAAAAATAAGGTAAAAACATAATTATTACAGCAGTCAAAAATATATTTTTTGTTATAATTTAGTTTTGTAGAACATAGTTTTCGGAACACATATGTACCAAATAGTATGGAGAAAAAAATAATGTTTACGTTTTACAGTCATTTTTATAAACCATTACGTCAAGGTTTTGCGTTCCTAAGGCTCATTGTTTTCTACGATACTTTTGATATAATGTGCTGTTAGAAACTTCAAGTTGATTCAATAAGAGATGAAAAGGATGTTTGAACTGAACCATATGATTCTATTTGCTTTCTGAAATAAACAAAGTTTTATTTTGTTGCGAGTTGATTATTTTGGTGAAATGGATTAAGTTTTTGTATTTTTTTTTATAAAGTGATTGTATTGTCAAAATGTCTCTTAGAAACCGTTTTGGAAAAAGTAAAGACACTAGTAACACGCACACTAAAAAGTCTAATCATATCGTTGAAAGTGAAGGGTTAACCTCAAATAATGATACTCCTAGCTCTAATGACGGAAGTATGTCAAAGAGAGCTAGTTCTAGTTCATCCAAAACCAAACTTAGGTACTAATGTTGAAAAAAGAGCCAGGAAGGCAAAAAACTGCTAAAAGGAGACTGGAAGATGTGGGAAAAGAAGAAGCACCCTCCTATGGAGCTAGGTTTTTTAATAATCAAGTAAGAAAAACAACAGTACATGGTTTTGTCTTATTTTCTTGTTTTACGAAAGTTGGGATGTTTTTAACTTAGGTACATTCTTTTCACAATTATGAAAAAATGTCCATATTTTTTTGTGTATTCCTGATATCTAAGAAATAACAATAGGAACCAATTTCCATGAAAATATAAAACTTTAAAAAATGTTGTGTGATGAAAAACTATAACATATTTTATACAATTTTAAAAGTTGTACATAAAACCTATTTTTGGTCAAAAATTATTTTTGCTTCCTATTACTATAATGGTGTATAAAATTAGATAAAAAAATATTTGATATTTGTAAAAGTTATGTGTACCTAAAATTGGCTGTTTTAACATGGACGAAATAGGGACTGCTTTCTTGCCTTAATAATCATGAAATATTTTAGTTGTATTTTATATAAATCGTATTTTAACTTGTTAATATAATTTAATGGTGGTAAAAATATAATATTTAAAAAGAGATTAAGGGTCGTAACATTCTAACTCAAAATAACTAACATGACGGACCAATAACAGGTAATATTTAATATTATTATTACTATATTATCCTATATATTACTTTAAAAAGAGATGTTAAATTAATAAAATTAGTTATGTTTTCATCCAACATGTTAACATCAGTAGTTATACCCTACTAGTGTCACAATCAGACACTTTTATATCGTTAGTTGTATCTTTACAAACTGTAGAAGTACTGAATAGATTAGGCTAAAAATGTCTTAACTATCATCAACATAGCGCCATAGGGTTTTCACTTACTTATAAAAGTTTGGAAAAGTTTCTATAAACTGAGTCCAGGAGTAATTATAAACAAACATAAACATTTCATTACGTTTGCTTAAATAATACCAAGAAAACTTCTTTTGCGATTATATTTTTCAAGTTTTAATGACAATACTTTCCTTGAGGCGATGGAAATATAAATCCGTATTGTTTGTCTCGTTCTTTAGGAAATATAATTTTCAAAGAGGATAGAATCGTAAACATTTTTTAATACCAAAAAATGTCTTAACATTATTGAGATGAATGTAAGACTTTTCATTTAAAATATTATAACAAAAAATGAGGTAATTTTGTAAAGTACTTTTAATTTTTAAAAGATTATTCATTCTAGTTGCAAACAAAAATATTCTCTTCCTCAATGTTTTTTGGTACAAACTTTTGTTTTATGCAGTCATATATTTGTAGGGTTATTTCATTACGAATGGTCAAATTTTGTCTTATATTTTGGAAGGAAAAAAAAAACAACCAAAATGACAGTTTTCACTTTTGATCAATATTTCATCCTCTGTTCAGCCCATTTAAAAAAAGCACGGACCATGTCACCTAGGAAATAATGTTTAACACACATTAGTAAACAATTTATATATATTTTTTTTGTATTTTATGTTTTAAATAATTTCTAACAAAAAAAATTCAATCAAGTAATTAAAATTTAAAAATCCGACATAATAATTCCCAAGAACGAAAGAAATGTCTAAACAAATCTTTTTATATAGTGCAAGCAAAGCTTAAGTATTAAATGGTTTAAAGAAACATACATTTAATATATATATATAAACATTCACGAACATATCCAAAAACATAAAGTTCCCTTTAATATCCGAACAAATCAACAACATTAAATTTTACAACACTGGTCAATAAATTTAGGTATTTTGAGTACATGGACTTTATTCCATGTTTGTAGCTATGTTACACGTCGAAGTGTATTGTTCCCAATGACAACAAAACCAAGCACCTACCATTAGATTGAAGTCAGTGAAACGGCCACCTTTAGACTCTAAAATATGTAAAGGGACATTGGGATAAAGCACGTGTGCAAAAAAGAGATTCCGTTTTTAGGCTAATACATTAAATTTCAGTTATATAGACGTGTATCAGTTAAAACTGGGAAATTAAACTAAAGTGTGAAAATTATTTAGCCTATTGTTAATTCTCTGGATGGTGTTGTGTTATAGCTCTTTCTGTGCCCGATAATTGCTCTAAAACAGAATATAAGGCATCACCCCACACCAAGACACCATACTGGATTGAATGGAAGCGAGGCTAACGTCCTACATCAATCGGCTTTAAGCATCAGATCGGGGTTTTAAAAAGCGTATTTAAGTTACGAATCTATGCTTGAGAAATTTAACATGTATTTAGTGACAATCTTAACTTTTAATTTATGGTCTTATATACTTCAGCACTGTAACGTCTCATCCCCAAAATTGAAATAACCGTAGCCGTACAATCCACAGAGAGGCTATCATTTATACTTACTATTATTGTTATGTATTTATATAAATGGAAAATAACAGAGATCCAAAACTAATTTTTTGAACTACGCCGTAATCTACGTTTACTGTATCTCTCTCACACCTACAAATTGTAAAAATGAACTAATTTAAGTCAAAATAGTTACTAAATCTATCCTGGGCTGTACTTGTTATACTGAGTTTTAATTTTGGCAAGAGCTTTAAACTTATCTACGGAGTCAAATGCGTTTCGTAAATCAATGCTAGTTAAATCAAACAGATTTTTCCTTAGTTTTGTTTGTAATGAATTTAGTTATATTACACAAATCATCAACATTTTTATTACTCGAAGCTCACGTTTTATCTTATGCAAAAGTTTAACTTTGACATATTTTTGAAGAATATTTGCAACAGTAACCAGCAAAGAAATTGGTCTGAATTTACTACTAGAAAAGACTTTAAGACAACTGTTTTATAGATGTAAATAACTGAGACAAAGTGTTAATATTATTTGTTTATTAGTTCTGCGGGAACAGAGTACCAACCGGTTGTAAATATTTTTTTTTTAGGTTTTAACTACCTTCTAAATAATTATCATTTTCGGGAAGGAGCTCAATCACAAATACAGAATCCACACCATGGTCGGTGTCATCCATCTCTTCTTGTTTACTAGGACTGAGCACATTGTTCCAGTTTTTATCATAGGCTAAATATAATTTTTGTGTTATTTGATGATAATGGTCTAAACATTGATTACTGGTGGGGCCAATTACTTTCTCCGTGTATCATTCAAACCCAGATTCCGTTATTGCTTTGGTCAATCAAAGTTCTGGAAAATGATTTCATGAGGGTCAGGTATGTCAAACGAAATTTCCTTTTTTGCAACACAAGACATATACAACGTATTGTTAACTTATTTTCAGTAACAAAAATAAAAAAGGCATTAATGGACTTCATGAACACACTGTATAAACATAGAATGTGATAACTGTATTATTTTGAAATGATGCTTTAATACCTACTTTTAAAATAGAAAAACGCAGTTTTTAGAAAAAGTACACAATTAAAATACAAAAAAATATTAGTAAACCTTTTATAAGTAACGTAAATAAGTTATCATTTACTATAACCTGAACAAATAACTATGTTTGTTATTGTTATAAATACAATGTGTTTATTATACTTATGGTATACATGGAAACTGTATTAAGCTGTGATGGAGAAAAATAGAACGTCCTCCGGGTAAAGTTTATAACGAAAACAGATGTGGTATTCGCTGTAAACTAGTTTGTCGCTTCTTAATACATTACTGTGTAATTTTTTATTAAAACTTTAGTGCGTCCCTAAAGCAGAGTTTAAGTTGTGAATGTAAACATTGATATTTACCATCACATTAAAAAGTTACTTTAGAATGAAAGCTTATTTGTCGCTATGGGATGGAATAGTGCAACAGTATACACACATTGTTAGAACTATCTCTGAAGATTTTTAACAGTCCAATAGCATAAGTAATGCAAGCGAAAGTTGTTTAATGTAAATGAATGTAATAAATAACAACACTCAAGATAAAAATTTGTAAGTTTTAGATGCAACTTGCAAATGAGATAATATGGTTTTGCAATATAACCATTCAAGAAAAACGAAGCATAAGCTGCCTATAGTATAGTAAGGATTTTTTCTACAGATCTTTTCGCTTGAAATAAGCTTTTCAGCAAGACCCACATATAATATTTTACATTATTTATTTTAAGGGTGCACTCCACCTTAATATTGATAAAAATGACAAAAATTAAATTTGTTCACCTAGTTTTGTTCCCTGTGATTTTCTGAACAATTTGATATATAATAAGTATAGATAATATGCCTATAATAAAATTAGTTTATTTTATCTAAAAATTAAACGCTTACACATATTTCAGGCATACATATGTATATTCTCCAAATAACTTAATCTTTTTCTAGGCCGTTTTCTGAAAGTTTTGTTTTCACACGTTTTCATTTACTGTGGCAGACATAACTCAAGTTGTATTTGAGATAGCCTCATATTTTTTTTTTATTTTGAAGCGGAGATTTCATTGTATAACCTGTAGTATGGATATACATTAGTTCCTATAGTAAATATTTTAAGAAATGATTAAAAAAAGATTATACTAAAATTTTTTATAAAAAAATTAAACTACATATTTTTTACAGAAATATTTTATATAATTTAATATCCATACTACAGGTTGTAGAAAGGAATGCCTTTTTCAAAATAAAACCAAAACAAAATGAGGCTATCTCAAATACAACTTGAGTTATGTCTGCCACAGTGAAGCCTTGTTAAATCCGTCAAAATTACCCCCCCTCCCCCCGGGGGGTGGGGTGTGGGGGCCAAAACTTATGGAAAAGTTATTATAACCAACACTCATATATAAAACATAAAATTATTAGGTTTGCTTTGAAAATAAACAAAATTTTTTTATGGTTTAGTGCCCTCTTAAAAGCGTGTATAACAAATCCTTAGATTCAAGGTGGGAAATTGCTATTAAAAACTCTGTTCACATAGTATTACATAAATTTAATAATAACCAAATAGATCATTTAATACTTTCTATGGACGATTTGTAGCACAAAATTTTCATATTCATACATAAAGAAAACATTCATGATTTTTTTTAGTTTTTTATAAAAAATTTAAATATATTTACAAATATTTTCGAATATTAATTGTGGCAAAAATTTAATTAAAATCCTAATTCATAATAAAAACTAATCCAATTAAAAGTAATTTTAAATGAACTATACATCTAAGGTAAATAAACACTGCAAAATTTATGAAAAACATTAAATATGAAACTTGTATTAGATTCAAAACCTTTACTCATCACCAGCAGAAACTTAACACCATTTAAATTAACAGCAAAAATAATTAAATAAATGTTAATACATATACAGAAAGTCGTAAACAAGCTTACAGTACATTTATGCATATTAAGTTCAACATCAGAATAAAATGAAACATTAACATATTTTATTCTTCGGAAGCAATATAGTAAAATAAAATACGTAGACGTGATGTGCATACAAGAAGAATGAACTATTACATTATTCAGTATTCTTCTGCAAATATATTGATGTTATCCTTTCAAGATATAAATTACGTCTACAAATACAACTTTGACTGAACAGATTTCATTGGTTCGCTTTGATTTTTTTATTACTCCTGAAACACTTAGAGTACACTGTAACAATACATTTTAAATACAGAACACAGTAGTTCCTTATAAAAGTTTATATAACAAGTTAAAACGTAACCTCACTACAAAACAATGTCATAAAATAATTTTAAAAACTTAAAATTTTAAGTAATTTCTTCATATCAACTAAACATTCTCCTACAGGCCTCTTATTAATTACAGTCTTGAAAGTAGAAAAGTCTTAACCTAAATAACAGGGTGTATTTGTAAGTATATTTTTTGGCTATTGTACGCATTCACATCAATTCGATCTACCTAGTTTTGTTTTTGAAAAGTTAAAAACCCAAGGATATATTGGATACATTACAGTTGGGAAAAGTTCATGCCTAAATAAAGGACTGCAATGTTCATTACAGGTTTAAAAGTAAATAATGTAGATGATTTGTCTTCCAGTGTGTATTTAATTATCACCATCAAAAGAACCATACAAATAATTCATGCACTCTAATCAATCAGTAAGCCATTATGAGCAGATCTGTCATCGAAACAGCTGATGAAAGTGTATTAGTGCACTTTTGTTTCTAAATCAAGATAGGACACTTCTAATTTATCAAATGTGTTGTGTAATATAAAACATTGCTTTTATGTTTAAAGATTTTCTTTTTGAAAGATGATATTTTCTTAAAACAATACTAAAAACTAATTAAATTTAAAACTTTGTACACGTTGAAGAATCTCCTATACTACTTAAAACTGTTTATTGCTGTTTCTCTCCATCTAAAGTAAACGTTTTTATTTAGTCTCTTATATTTATAGTTAGAAGTATTTTAGTAATTTTATGTCATTAACACAAAATATATTTTTATTCTAGTTCCGACTCCACAATCCTAATTATCGTCTGATAACGATATTATGTGTACCGATTTGAATTCAATTCATTAGGTTTTTATTTAGTTTCTTATATTATTGCCTTTTTAGTTTCGTTCCGTCTAACAATCCTTATTACGAGTCTCAGATAACGATGTTATTTATACAGATTTGGAAACAATTAATTATGTTTTTCAGTTATTTTTTTATATATAATAAAAGCTATTTTTATAATTTTATGCAAAAAAGATTTTATAATGTAATTATTCAAAAATAATATTTTATTATAGTTCCATTTAACAATTCTTATTGTGAGTCTCTGATAACGATATTATTTATACATATTTGTAAACAATAATTATGTTTTCAGTTGTTTTCTCATATAATAGGAGCTATTTTTTAATAATTTTATGTAAATAAATTAAAAATAGAATATTATTTGAATTCCATCTAACAGTCCTTATTATAAACTTCTGATAACGGACTTTGTACAAAAATTTATTTATAGATAAAATCTACTTAAGATATACTATTTTAATGGTTGATATAAACAATGTTGTGTATCTCGTTTGGTAATCTAAAAACAGAATTGCTAACACATGAGCTTTTTAAAGAATAAATTTACGTATTCGAAAGAAATCATACAATTTTGGGTGATTCATACATTAATCGAGTTATTAATAAACTATCAAAGTATAAAACAGTTTATCAAGATATATCTCTAGAAAACAGATTGAAACGTAGATATTATCAGTCACTGGCTCCTATAAATTTTAGTTTTAGTTAGTGAATGTTCTACGTTTTCTAACAGCGAGCTATATGCACGCTTATATAGATCCGTAGTAGTTATTGGTAACAGCTGCCTCGCCATTAACCAGATTACTTTTTAAGCTAGATGTAATCTTACATTATAATTTTTGTTTTCACTTTACACCAATATTATTAAAAAGACACCAAATACTTAGTAAAACAATTTATATGTTAAACAATTTTAAATGTTCGCCAATTCTTGTTTGTGCTTCTATACCATACTATACATAGAAATCATAAAATCAATTCTGTAACTAAAAATATAATTTATTCTGTGTTTATTACTTATGAGTTTTATAATAATTTTTATATAAAAAACAATTAAAAAAATCGTACAGCAAATTTACGTAATAATTTTGGAAATATATAAGAAATAAAAATGAAATACTTCTCAAAGAGTTTATATAGGATGTTGAGCTTTGACTGTCTGAAACTTTATGGGGTTATTTGTTTTGTTAAACGAAAGCAAATAATAAAATATAACATGTGTCCTATCTTGCTCTGCTTTCTGTCTGTCCGTTTGTATGTGATTTTTATAAATATCTCAATATCTCAAAAACGGTTAAAGATATAATCATGAAAGTGTTTATGAATATTCATATAAATAGGGCACATTTAACTTAAACAATTGTTTTCCTGCACCAATCCGTTTAAAAATGGTGGCAGTGTAAAATTTGAAATTTTTTATATGTATAACATTGGAAATTTTAAACTGACGCCATTTTGAAACGGATTAGTGCAGGAAAACAAATATTTAAGTAAATTGTATCCTATTTAGATGGATATGTACACCCAGTAAAAATCACATACAGACGGACAGGCAGAAACAGATTGTGATAAGACATATGTTGTATTGTTTGCTTGTTTTGAGCTAACAAATAACCCCGTTAAGTTTCGGACAGTCAAAACTGGACACTCTGTATGTGGTTAACTTATTTTTAAAATATGGAGAAAAGGAAATCATTATGCTTGTAACTGTCTATTAAAACAATTACAGTAATTTTATTTACAAGTGTAAGCAAGTGGATATTTTGATTATACTTTTGAAATAATATTAAATAATTAATATAAGTCAAAGTTTTACTTAAAGTAAAAACATTTTTTAGTATTTCAATGTTAAAAGCACTTAGAGAGAAAGAAGGAGACAAGAATGAACTGTAAGTAGTAGTAGTTAAACTAAACAATTACAAATATTGAAATTCAATTTAAAACTTTTTAGCGCATATTTACAGAAAACGTTTCTTACAATAATTCATAAATAGGCATGTATTAAAATATAACTGCAGGAATTTATAGGAAGAACGTGTACGAGGTGTAAGTGTTGTTGATACACAAATGCTAATTCCCTCACTCGACTAACAAGACGCACAATGTGTTACCGCAGTCTCTACCATAAATATTATAAATTAGTACCCAGTGATGCCGCATGTTTCCGCAGTATAAATTATGTTTTCACTCGTCCAAGACATTAGTATAACTGAATTTCCTTCCATAACCAAATTCAGTTTTAGAAGTTTTCCAATAAATTAAAGTATTAAATAATGAATTTTTGTAAATACCATTGGCGTGTTGTTATTTTACAACTTTGGGACTATTTCTCGACCAAGTTTAGTAAACCTAATTTTTGTATTATGTCTTACTTGAAAAAATTACTTTTAACACTACAATATAAATGGTAAGCTTCTCAGTTAAATAAGAAAAGGCCAATTTAACTGAACTTATTTTTACACTCTTTAACCATTAACTTCTTCTTTTAGAGTGGAAAAACTTACTAAATGAATGATAGGCTAATATCATTTATATTTTAGATTGACAATAGTGACGTAAAATAAAAGATGCGATATATTAATAAATATTTATGTAGAAGTAACATACGACAATATAACTCTCATGACCCTTCACAATCATTAATTATTATATGGTGGTTCATATATTTTGTAAAATTTATTTTAAAGCGAGAGAATATCAGAACAGCCTTTAACACACTGATTTAAATAAAACCCGAACCACAAAACAAGGATTAAAAACAATAACTAAACAACTAAAATGTAAGTTATGTTTACATAACTACTAGGTAGTAGTGTTAAAACCCTCTGAGGATGATGACCATGTCATCGAAATGTACACAAGGGTAACGTAGTAAACATAACTTACATTTTAGTTGTTTAGTTATTGTTTTTGTTCCTTGTTTTGTGGTTCGGGTTTTATTTAAATCAGTGTGATTTTGTCGCCACAGTGCTCTTTTATTTGTTTAAACAGCCTTTAAATTTAAAACTTTTAAAGGATATTTAGTATTTAAATTATCAAAGAAGTGATAATATTTTTATCTAATTAGACTTTAACAAAAAAATCAGAAAAATTTAAATCTAATAAAGAAATAATAATTTCGTTGTTTAAGTATACCCCTAGTTCGCATGAATTCTCCTAATGTTCACAAAATTATGTTTCTTAAACACTTTGACGAAAAAATGCAGTTAAAAGTTAAACAATGTTGCTATTGAACTTTAGGTAAAAATGCAAATAAATTTCAAAACCTAATTGCTAACAGTAAATTAGTTATGTAATTCCCAAGAAAATATTTACGTAGTACTTCATTACATGCTAGAAAATATATAAATATATTAATGTATATATTTATTTTCAATACGACAGTATATCAATTTAAATAGTATGATAATTTTTGATAATAATAAAGCAAGATATGAATAAAGAATATATTTGAGGGATCAGGGGGAAAACGTGCTGAGCGTGTTTTTTGAATCAGCTATTTTGGTAGCTTTACCACATGCTGTTTTGTGGAATGAATAACGCTCAGAGTCGTTAAGAAATCACATTGTACAAATGGTGTCCAGGGGAAAACCCATGAAGTCAGTTGACTCAGGGGAAGAATGATCATAGTACAGACACGAACAATGCCTCCCTGACCACTCCACGCTCCTCGTCCAGTGTGTCTTGTTCTATTGCACGACACTTTTCGTTGTAAACGTTTCTTCTCTTTGTGTCTTTCAATTTTTTCGTTTTTAGAAAGTTAAGTGTTTTAAGTTTATTTCATTGGTTTATAGCACACCTCTCTCTCTTAGTTATTTTAGTGTTTAGAAAGTTTAGTGTAAGTGTGTTTATTAAGTTTACAAATCTATCAGTGTTTAAGTGTAAAATGGATGACAACCAATGTGAAGATAGTGTTGATCTGCCTCTTGTGGGTGAAAAAAAAACAAAAAACAAAAAGAAACAAAAAAAAGACGACGCATAGAAGGAGACAAACTTTTACAAGTACCTAATCATGAAATTGGTGAAGATTGTCTATGTAAACGTTTCATGTGCTTTGAACGAGTAAATGAGAGGGAGTGACATGACCTAATCTCTAAGCTTAATTTATTTGGATAGCGAGACAAGCAGAATTCATTTTTGGCTGATAACTGTTCGACCCATAAAACAAAGAAGATTGAGAAAACCTAAAGACCAAGCTACCTTAAACAATCATCCCTATGAGTAAAAAGTTCGAGTTTTGAGTGGAGAATTTATTGAAGAAGTGAAAATGTGTAGTAAAGCGTTTGACTATTTTTTTTTGGAATAACCAGTCGTCGTGTTAAAACTATAAAGGAGTAGTTTATACAACAATTGTGTTCCTTACAACAACTGGAATACCTCGCATTGATAAACGTGTGACCCATAAAAAATATACCAAATAAGACTCCGGAAGAAACTAAAACTTTGATGATGGATTTTTCATTTATTTAAAGGTACAGTTTGAAGGACACCATAAAGTTAATTTTTCTGAACATTTGAATGTTAAGAAACTACTTAATTTATTCATGGAAAAACACAGTTATAAGAATATACAAGTCTCACTTAAAGTATTTAGAGAAGTCTTCGAGAAAAATTTCAATATTCGATTTTGTTATACTTTACCGATACTTGCGCTTTTTTCGACGAAATAAAAGTGAAAGAAGATAGTATCCAGAAGTTTATACAAAATACAGTTGCAGAAGAGAAAATTGTTTTGGAAACAGAAATAAAATCACTTCAAACAAAAATTACAATTCAGAAATTGTAGCCAACTGCATTTTACAAAAGAACTGCATTTTACAAAAGAAAAAAAAAAACAGACAAGAAAAGAAAGTATAAAATCCGTTAAAGTTCCCTCTGTTTTGAATATGGAACAAATCTTGAACTTCCCGACATATCCACAAGCAAAGTGTATTTTAGAAGACAACTATAGTTTTATCTGTTCAATGTGCACATGCTGTCCAATAACCAAATTGTGTTTTACACTTACGACCAAACTGAGGGGAAGAAAGGGACATCATCGAAAACTATTTGGACAAGTTTGTTAAAGAGCTTAGATTTTTTTGTAACTCCTGCAGTAGAACAAAAACCATGTTCCGATAATTTCACTACATTACGACTGTGAAAAAATATTTACAATAGTAACATTTACAAATGGACACTCTTACATGGAATCTGACAAGGATATGGACCTAATACCCAAGAAAACACGATCTGGAACTCCAGAAGACTTGAGAGAAGTCATCAGGTCAGCAAGAGCAAAAACGTCTCCTTTCGAGGTTGTTGCTTTCGAACGGGAAAACTTCAAAAAGTAAAGCAATTCTTTATGATGTGTGTATAAGAAGACATTTACTGGTTAGACTCGCCTCATTACTCAAAACAAAACTAGGGCAATGGAACATCGTGGCTCTTACAATGGTGCTTATACTTCAACTGAAATTAGAGCCCTTTCTTCCCAAAAGAGAAAGAGCCGAACTAATGCTTCCAAGACCACCTTGCAACCACAACCATCAACTAGTTCAGGTACTTCACAGCTGGAAAATACTGTTGTACTTCCTTAATTATCGATGTATCATCATGAGCCCATCCCACTGCCCAAGGAGAAGTACAATGACTTGCAAATGTTGAAAATGTCCTACATGCAGGAGGCGCAAAACGTTTTTAACGGTCTACCCCACGTGTTGGCAGTCCAAACGAAGACTACAAATATGTGATGTTCGTAAATTTAATCATTGTCAAAATAAAATTATGTTCTTGTCAGTCACAGAACAACTATTCGATAGTAAAAACTATAAAATTTTTTTATTTGTGTAGATCAAAACAAAAGTGACGCTAGTCCGACCGAGTTGATGCAATAGCCGAGACTGTTAAAACCAAGTATATTTGCATTACCAAATACTATCATACAGTTCATCTTCCGAAAGTTTGATAGTTTTTATCCGATCAGTTTCTTGTATTTTTATATTTGTTTTCTAACTTTTACTAACATTCAGAATTATAGACTAAGCCAATATAATGGAGCAGTTGTTTCCCCACACAGTTCCTTTAGTTAAACTATTTAATTTTTATTCGCTGGCAAAACCTCTATATACCAAATACATCGACTATGGTTTACCTCGCTGATAGTATATCGTAAAGCAAGCAAGTGTCATTTTAGTTTTTGTAGTTTTACTGTGTTTAGGTTTAAAAAATATATTTTAGTCTATGCTGAACATTTTACTTTGCCGATAAAAACTCATTCATATTAAAATTTTCCTGTTTTTTTAAACCATAGTAGTAAAGCACCGCTATTATTTTTTTAAAAGTAGCCTATAGCTAATGTGTGAATTTATATTACGTACACCGATTATTCTATAAGGTTTTATATTACACTTATTTTAAACAAATCACACTAAAACATTCTTAAATAAACAAACATAAATATTAAATTAATAAATTACAAAAAGTAATTCATCTAAATACTCAACCTGAATAAAACATTATTGTATTTAAAACACACCTAAGTAGTTTGAGTAGAGTGTCTCCCCTTTTTCTTAAGTAAATTTGGTTTTTGTGGTTGAAAGAGGATTTAAAACACATCTACTTCTTTTTTTTAATGAGGAACATATTTTACTTATTCTAATAACGAAGAATATGATAATATCAAACTTATTTTTTCTCTTTTTTACATTTTTATAACACTACATCTGTAGAATTTAAATAAGCAGTGATCACCGAAAAATCCTATTAAACTATCGTACCTACCCATTTAAAGATATGTTATTTTCTGTGAAATTTTCGTCAGTAAACCATAGAGTATTAAACCTTGAATCTTATTTTTCAAAGTATCCAATTTATAAAAATTACTATTTAAGAAAATGAACTGACAGATATTCTAATTATTTCAACCTAGTTTTAGATTTATATAAAACAATTGTATTTTATTTATAACAATTTTATAGGAGTTCTTAGATAAATGTAATGAAACAAATTACCATAAATCAATGTATTAGTGACATATACATACATAATTAATTAACAAAAAAGGAATCAGTATAGTATGATGAATTATATTTGATTACAAATTAGCAACTATAAATTTACTGCAATTTTAAGCATATTGGTGCAGTATCCAATAACTCATACCATACTGTCATATTATGTTATTCATAACTTAATGATATCATTATTATATAATATGACGTTTATTGTAGTGAAGTGCCAACATCTTTCGACTTCAGATATTACGTTACACATATTTGTATAAATGCTAATTCTTGTATTCAAATCATTTGTAATCAATTGTAATTAATTTATGTCCAAATTATTGTGTAACTAATATGTGATGTGTTCAGTTTTCGTTTATTTATAATGTTATATTTTATAGTTATACAAACTGAAGTTATTTAATTAGAGCCGTGTATTTATGTGTTTTTAATAATGATGCTTATTTGTCTTGCAAATAGCCATAATTATTTAATAACACTACTATAAATCTTAGGTTCCAGGAATTACAATTAACTATTTAAAAAAATAAGGCTTAAACATATATTTCCTACGAAATATGTATTTACTATCGTAAGTAATTTTATTAGATATAAATTTTTTTTGACATTGAAGAAAGGGGTTAAGACCAAAGAAAAGTCATTTTAGGTCAATGCTATCTTCATTCTATACACATTCAATTTGACTTCAATTGAAAGGAAGGTTGTGGCTACAGAAAATGTTTTGGTAAAATTAACTAGGGTGCCCTAAATTTTTCCTTATATTTTAAAGATTTTAAGTGTATTTTCTCTACGTATTTTTGTATACGTATATCCGTGGCATTCATAATTGTCTAATTTATAGTCACTATATAATTGTATAATTGAACTTCACTGTATAAACATCCATTACTTGTAACCTCAAACTATAAATTCAGTGCTAAATTCATCGTTATTTCATTTAATTTAAAACTAAACACTGACATTTTAGTAAATCCTACAATATTTATTGTTTTGACAAGTATTTACAAGGAGCAGAAAATGACTAGTTTTTTACATAAATACTTAATTGAAAATTCAAATTTTTAATAATTGTTTTGTATTGTTTATTTCGTGAAAAAATAAAATAACTTGTAGAAAACCATTTCTTGGTTAGTATATCTGCCTATAATAATAATACAGTACATTAAAGTTGAAACATAAATTACCTAATCAATTACCTAATCAATGGTCGTCTTGATCGTTAGAATCCAAGCTTTCCACGTTGTGATCTTCAACTTTTTGAAGACTATTTTAAGTTGGCAGTCATGTTAAGTCGGTACCTCATTGTTGTTTTCGAACTGTTAATAAAATTGTCTACTAGGAGTTTTTTTAGAAGCTTGAATATATGGTAGTTGTCAAAAACAAAAAATAACGCCAAAACTATTTTTTGCACAGAGCTTTCACAGGAGGATGGAGTCTGCCTTGCAACAAAAACCCCAATTTGTTTGGTTGCACATCATGTAGTTGCAGTAAAAGCTCTATGACTTATGACGTCGAAGAAACTTGTGAGTATCACCTTTCCAGAAATCAACTATTTTAATATTTCAAACCCATTTTATAGTGGCTGGATAAACGTGATAGAACCAGGTTTTATTTCCAGAAAAAAGTGCTTAATCAAAACTAAAAAGCTTCTGCATTTAATCGCAAAAGATGGTCTATGCAGGCACACGTTCTTTAGAATCTCTTAACTTTTTCAGGTGCTTTGTAACATAATAAGTGCTTAAAAGTGGCCATGAAGAATGTGTGAACATATTCGGTGTAAAGTTTAAATTTGTCTGAAATTTGTGTGAAATCTGTTCTTTTTAGTCTGTCCTACTACAAAGGCAAGGTTCAGTCAATCAGAAGACTTTACTGCGTAACAATAGTTTCTTTAAATACACATTTGCGAAACAATTATACACAACGTTTTTAAAACCTTCTACGCTCACAAACTGTTTAAAAGGCGGTTGAACGCTTGGCCATGTCACGAATTAATTAAGTTATGTTTCTTACGCGAGTACTAATACACAAATATGTCTGCATATGTTTCACCAAAAGTAATTTTCATGGAACCAATTGTGTTTAGTAATTTTATTTAAAAACATTCGCTTTCAGTTTAGCAACCTCACTTAGGAACAACTATAATTGATAGAAGTTTGTGCTGAACAACGAACAATCATAAAGTTGCATTTATATATAAGCTAAAAGTTTCTTTTGTATTGTTCTCTGGATAACAGATATCAAGGCAACCTAATTAAGGAAAGAGAAAGCTAGAAAAAGTTTAATTCTGTGTTTTATTTTAGTGCCAAAGTATGCAATTTAATGGATTAACACACTTAAAGTCTAAGCAAATAAATACTTGCCTCACCAAGTTTCGTTTCCGATTAACCATACTTTTCGTTATATAAGCATTAAATTTTAAATGATGTGCTTATTTATAAACACTCATTTATTTTTAATATATTCTTAATATTAATAGTATATCTATAAATGACTGTCATAAAAAAAATAAAAATAAAATTTAGAAGACATTTATACAGTACTTGCAATATAAAGCTAAATTACTTTTTATTAATATCTTCGTTACAGCAAAATACATGCATGCAAAAATAATTGTCACGTACTGAACAGCTAGAGCAAAAGTGTTATTCGTGTTCTGGATATAAATCACATAAATTTGAAAATCGTTGCTGGAATTTTAATACTTAGAGTACTGAAAATGTAACAGATTGAATGAATTACGCAAGACAAGTTTGTGCGAAGTCTTTGTTAAAAAATTCTAGAAAATAGGTGGTAAATAAGATTTTTTCTGAAGGTGCATCATCAACAGTGATTTTTAAATAGTTTTTGGTGACGACAAGAAACGTTAGCTCTGTGGGAAAGGTAGAAACCAAATTACAGTTTTGCGGGGTGTCGTATCAGAATGATGAGAGTAGAACCATAAGGTCCTTATTACACGAGGTAGCCAGGCGACGTAGCTGGCTACTTAGATTGTCATCGGGCTTTGATTCTTATGGAGGTTATTACAAGAGGGTAGCCAGCGACGTCACCAGACTTTGGCCACCGACTGGCTACCGAGCCCCGTCGCCAAGACGGTAGCCAGTGGCTACTCAAGCTGGCGACGCTGCGTTGTAGCATACGGAGCTTATTACACGAGGTAGCCAGTCACCCGTCGCCACTCGGTCTGTGTGCATCTCTGCGCGTACTGTTCCAGATTGTAGATACAAAATGACCTATTAACAACATGTCCACACCTAGTGTAACTGTGGAGAAAACCACACCTAGTGAAACTGTGGAAAAAGGAAAGAAGAAAAAACAAGAAGACCTGCTGACAAAGTGCCAGAAGTTGGTGGAGGCAAAAGTGTACACAGAAGATTTTATTTGTGAAATTGAAAAACACCCTTCAATTTGGAACTGTACTGTGGATGAATACAGTGTCAAACACGCTAAATTGAATGGATGGAACCAAATTATATGCACTTTTATAGCAGACTTAGAAGATCGGACCCTGGCTGAAAAAATATCCTTAGTAAGTATGTTTACGCAATTATTACTTTAACCCTAATACATTTTTATTTTATGTTATTGTTTTATAAGGAAAATTATTTTATTTTATACCGAAATGCTCCAAATAAAGCGAAGGACTTTAAAATAAGAAACATTTTCGTCTTCCGCACAACACAATAACATTATTTATTATAATCTATTACAAAATACATTTATAAAAAGCTTTAGACCTACAGTTTTGAGAAATATTCTAAAAGTGTTGTTGTCTTGCGAATAAACTTGGTAAGCTAATGAATTAAACTACAAATATGAAAAATAACAGTTTTGTTATTGACAAACTATTTGCAAAGTTTTATATAAACATATGACTAGGAAATACAGTAGAGTCCCGGTAATTCGAGTCGTAATAACCCGAGGTTGCGTGTAATTCCAGCCACAAATAGCACACTCAATATACAAAAATACCTTAAAAACTAAATTTTCCCACCCCTTATTTAAAATTTAAATTTTAACGAGCGTTTTACATTTTTTTTTCTGGAATCATCCTTTAAAATAAATTAATTTAAAAAGTATTAACATCAATGTATTTTTAGTAATTGTCAATACATCACAATATATTGACCACGTTGAGGTACCTTCTGGTTCCAGAAAAAGATCCAACAAAGACAATGAACTAGTTGAAGTGTTATAGAAAAAAATTGCAATTGAGGAAGCAGAGGCTCGTACTACTGCTAGCCGTGATGAGCAAGATGAAGATACAATGTTTTTTCTGTCAATTTTAACGGAGATCCGTAAAGTCCCTGCTGAGAGAAAAATAAAACTGAGATGTGACATGATGTCTTTAGTAGCTATGGCTCAAACAAATCAGCCCCAAGGTTGGCAACAACCTGGATACCATGGATATCCAAACGATTCAACGCCCGTACAGCATTCGGTTCAGCAGCACACTATGCAGCATCCTCCAATGAATCAATGTAATATCCTCGAATTTATCAACCGAACATACAACAACACACGTCCTTACAAACCGACAACCACACACCACTAGTTATACAACTCCAACAAAATCTGGGTCACCCTATGGTCTGTTGCAACAGTGGTGTCAAATGAAGGTTCTGAAACTCAGTTAAGTGGCATTTTGTTGTTCGAATAAACTGTAATTATTTTTTTTCTGTTTTCAAGTGTCATAACCAGGACGAAGTTTAAATACAGTTTTGCTGTTTAATTTTATTTGTTTTAAGTGACATTTTTTTGTTTGAATAAAACTGTAATTATTATTTTTAACAATTGTCATAACAAAGGTAAAGTTTAAAATAAAGTTTTGCTATTAAATTTTGTTAGTTTAATTTTACCTTAAAGTGACTACAAGCTTCTCCTCAGGTGTAATACATCTTCTCATTATAGTATCCATCCCAGTTATTTCATCCTTTATCAACCCTAGTAACTAAAAAAAAACTGGATTTCGACATACGCAAGTAATTGAAAAACTAATTTTCGTCCGCACAAAGTTCATCAAATAGTGTGTAATATAACCATTTTGATTCTCTTTCAGAAAGAATAGGATGTACGTGCATTTTTCTCATTCTTTGCCTCCTTTTTTTCATAAGTAAAGGAGAAGAAGATACTTCGTATAATTACTCATGCTACTACAATATAATGCAATTAAAAAGGAGAAAATAACTATCACGCACTTAACACAACTTCTGTAGTTCACAGCAAACTGAGCTGTTGTGAGTGAATGGCGACCCAACTGGCCACTCCTCTGGCTACTGCTTCCTAACGGTGATAGACTGGCGAGTGACAGACTATGCACGTTGTAACCTGAAAGTCAATGCAAACCAACATATTTCTTACAGATAGCCTAGACAAAGGATGAAACATGCTCGATTTCTAAACACTCTCTTATGTGTACTACACATTTCCAGACCCTGTGGAGTGGGAAGAATTTCAGTAAAATGTTAATATTTCACGGAAAGACCTAAATAGCCTACGAAGGGTAAATCAGATTTACCTTATATCAAATGAAAGTATAGAATGTTCTCTTCAAATCGTAATATGAATAAGTAGTTGTTTTTTACTTACCAATAGCTTTTTCTCTGCCTCAGTCATTTCACTAAAGTTTGGAACAAATTTCACAATTACAGCTTCCCAGGCATTCCGTTTAGCAATCTTAATGCTGTATTCTAAATGTTTAAGGTCCCACATAGCAGGCCAATTCTCCACTTCATTTATAAAATCTTCAATGTTAATTTTTCTGTTATGTCACTCTCAGACGCCATTTCTTAAATAAATAAAACTTTCGCACGTCTGCAAGTTTCATTTGATCAATCAAAACTGATTGATATTGTGTTAACGCCGGCCAGCAGCGCTTCGACGCGCCACGCATTGCTTCTCTTCAGAGCGACTAAAAAAGTGGCGACGTGTGAAACCTACCATTTAAAACTATGTTTCGACATCAGCAGCACTACTTTTAATCGCCGAGATCTGTGGCGAAGGCAAATTCCGTAACAGGCAGTCGCGCTTCTAATTTAGTGGCTGTGGTGCTGTGTGAAAACTTCCATTTATTTCTAGCTTTAGTCGACGGAAGCGCTTCTTAGTGGCGCTGCTAAGTGGCTTCGTGTGAAGGAGCCCTTACTTTGCCGGCCAATTTTATGCAATCTATAGAATGATTTATTTTACACATTGCTAGTAACATATAAACTGTCTTGTCTTATTACTTCCAAATTTAATTTATAAAATTAATACTGTATTATGATTAATGATATATATAGATTATTTATTTATATGAAATTCAAAGTAACAATGTATGTAAAACTTATTAAATCTGTTTTTAAGGTAACAATAGTCAACTTTATTTAAATTCAGATTAATTAACGGTACTACGTTACAACCTAAGCTTGTGCACAGAACTAAGTTACATACTTTCTAACTCACATTGTTCTAAACAAGTTAAATCATGTGCCGCATTGTCCTCTGTATAGCCTGTAGCTTGACAAAGTTATAATTAAATCTAGTAATTATAAAGTTTATTCAGTTCACACTTTAGTTATGTTATTTACAAGAGAATTAATCTTCCTTAAATGTCTTTCTTTGTCCAGTAAAATAAACTAATGAGAACTTATGTAGTTTTAGATTTAAAAATATATAAAACAAAATAAAGGCATGTAAGTGGTTATACTTAAACTGTATCGACTATGTTTGAGAGGGAACACTTATGTTAGTAAATATGTTAAACAAACATTTAAACAATTCAATTTAAATTTAAGGTATGTTAACTAATACCTAATAACTGTCTTTTTTTATTTCAGTAATCATATATTTTTGTCAATAGCTTTCTCTCACTACAAAACTGCCATATCTGGCATAGTTTGTAAGAATTAGGTTTTTTCATGTTTGTTTTTTGTACAGTATTGTTTTTTTAAACTATTAAAATTTGTGAGAGTCAATTCTTATATTTGCTACAAAGCTCCACTTTTTTATTTGTTGTGTGGGTTTCGGCAACAGACTAATGTAAGAGTAAGACTGCTGAATTCTTTCCCAATAATTTATCGTGCATCATAATATCAATTCATTCATTTAAATCATTATCATATAATATAGATGCACATTTGGAATATTTTTATGTACTGGAAGAGTTATAACATTTACTACTTTTTTAAGTTGATGGTTGCTTTTATTGTCAGGTAATTCTGGATCAAAACTGCTTTATTGTACTAAATAATGTGCTGAAATCATAGACTGGTCTGTAATTACTAGTCTTAAAAGTAATTTTATAATTGTTTGTGGGAATTGATCAAATATTCAATTATTTGTGAAATATTCGAATTAATAATAATACAAAGAAAACAAGTTCGTATAAGTACAACAAGTAGCCTACAATAATCTTCAGTGTACCAGTTTAGAAACAGCAATCTTGAATAATAAATTACAAATCTTTTTCCATCCAATTCTCTGAAATCCCATCAATACCCGAACAAGGTGGAAATGTTAAAAATAGCGCAGCATATACTCTACTAAGATTATAATACGTATATATTTATTGAAGGCATATAAATATCTCCATACAAAAATGATTGGCTGTTTACTTTCATCTTTTCTGTCCTGCAAACTTACCAAATAACAAAGATCTCTTACATTTTCTAATCTTTTCGAACTTAAGCCTACTGTTGGAAACTGAAACCAAATTTACAGCAAATAAGCCGTTCAAAAAAACTCATAATTAAAAAAAACTCATTGTAATTAAAAAGTTATTACAAATTTAAGAACATAAACTATTATTATGTAAATGTTCTTAATATTTGTCTTGTAAGTTAGATGATATTAAATAATAATTTATTTTAATGGGTCTATACGTAATAAGAGATTTATTGAATGCTCTATCAAACAGGCATTTCCCTCAATTTGCATAGTTCATAATAAAACGCTGTTTTCGTTTGTTTGGTTTTTCATAGCTAATAGTTTCATATTTAATTACTTTATTTTAAATATTATCTAAATAATCTAAAATCTTATAGAAAATATTTTATTTTGTACTGCAAATCTTAATTAAAGTAAATTCAAACAAGATATGTTGTAAGTATTTAAAAATGATGCTACAATATGAAAATGACCATCATCACATGAAATACAAAGCCAGAGGACCAGGTAACCAGCCATTTAATGTCAGTTTGGAATTGAATTGATCACCATTTGCTTTACTTCCGCCCTCTTACCCTCAAACCATATATATGAAAAGCTATCTAGTAATAAGAACTTTGTTTTTTTTTCTTAATAAGCCTAAAACTGTAAATTTTAACTTGAGAGAGATTTATAATAATTTAAAAAATAGGGAGACATAAAGAATACAGCCTTATTGCCTACCTTGCAATAACAGGGTAGCCCAAAACAGACTATATAAAACTTGATTTTGTAATTAAATCTTCACAAATACATAGTTAAGAAATTTCATAGTACATATCAAAATATGACTACATTTTTTTGTGACAGAATAAATTCTCAAATTAATTTCCATTACACGCTATACAGTTCTCGTAGAGTAAATGTTTCTGAAAGCCATTGGGCAATTTCGTTAATGGTTGCCTGTGATTGTTATGTAAAGTAACTAAGTCGTCTACTGTAGATAATTAGTGCACGGTAAATTTCCCTTGTAAAGTAACCAGTGTTATTGGCAATTTGTAACCCAATTTTGAATGGATAGAAACAAAGTATACAATTTGGACACTATAATGATGTAAGAGTTTTACACTACAATCAAGTTGTAAAATTTTACATAAACACATCAATAAACCAAGTGTGTATTTATCTTTTTCCGTTGCAAATACATCTGCTCAAATTTAAATCTGTAATAACTTATCTCTAAGTACCTAATACTAACTTTATCTCGGCTTACGAACTACCAACAGGACAAACTGCGAAATACTCGGTTCCACAAAAATCCAGTTTAGTTCATGTAGTGTCTCACAACCAGCACCTACGTCGTAAAACAAGCGAAAATGCATACGATAGTGTTAATTGTAAATTTTGAGTAATTTAAAAATATACCGTAACTAATAAATTGAAAGTCTGTGATAAATCAAAAGTGCAGATAAAATCCAAAAGTAATGATAGACGACTTGAAATAACAAGCCAAAGCAAAGAAACCAATTATGTTTTAGCTAATTTTAATTAACACTTTAAAATTCTGAGATATTTATACTATGTTCAAATGTTATACGTAATGACTTAATTACTTAAAATACATTTATAAATCACTTCGTTTGTATATTCACTTATGTAAATTAGTTTGTTCAAACAACCAAATTGCTTCTCAGCTTGCAAGAAACTTAAATAACTTTATTAAATCTTGTCTCTAAACTTTAAAAACAATAAAATTATGCTGTATTTAGTAAACTTAATCTAAAATACTATTATTTAAAAATATACTTAATAATTAAAATCATCCCATTTTGTTTCAAACTAAAACACTTAGTTGTATACAAAAGGAACAGATATTAACAGGTCGAAGTGTAATGTTAATGTAATGTTACCATCATTCTACTGCTTCAACAAACTACACTGTTTAATTGTAAAGCTATGGCAATAAACACCTAGTGCCAGAGGATTTTATTTCATTTTAGATCTAGTTTTTAATAGTTTAAAAATTGTTTTTATTTCAACTCAAATCTAAACTTTATTACGAAAAACCATTTTGTTTAAAAATGTCTGTAGATGGGTAAGCAATGTTTGTATTTATATTATTTGTAGAGGCTCACTCTATACCACAATTTTGTCTAACAATTACCCAGAGACTAAATAAGTCCCCTTTTATTTTGTATTATTACCATTATTTGTTTAATTTAAATCTTTTATTTTATATGTAGTCAGAACACAAAAATTTTATGTATATATAACTGCTTGTATATCAACTCAACCCAGAGTTAGATAAGACTTTAATTACCAAATATAGATACATATTTGTTATTAGATATGTTTTAAATTGTTAAAAATCTGGTCTTAAAGCAAGTAAATTTTAGTCGTTTGAATATCTCTAAAAGCATTAATTGAATTATCTAATTTGTGTTATATATGTTATATTTCAAAGCATTAGTGACTGTTATATTACTTGTATTAGAGATCTTTTTAAATAGGTATCTTAGCATCTTGAAAATACCTACTGGAATTAAGTACAGTATGTATGTAAACAATTAAAATATGTGCACTCTTGTATTTGGGCCCAAATTACTTCCAAATCTGTTTTATACTTTTATTACAAGACTGGAACACACTTTAGTATCATAAATACAACTGTATAATACTTTGCAAGTACCAACCATTAAGTATGTTTATTTCAAGTTGTTTAAATATTTTTAAAGCTTACAAAAGCTCACGAAAAACAGGGAGAAACGTTCACTTAATATACTATTAAATGAAGCACTATAACCAATAATAAATATTATTAGCACTGCGTAATAAAATTAAATATTTATGGTTATATGATTTTGTATAAAATAAATAATTATAGACATACTATATACTTATTTCACATTTAAAAAACATTATTTTTTTATTTCAAGCATACATTCCAAAGTAAAACTTAAAAAAATATATAAACCTTATTTTTATAAAAAAAAGGAATGGACTTTTAAAATAACATTTAAACATGTTTTCAGAAAAGAAAACAGCTACCTAATATCTACACACTTAATACACTTTACTATTACATTAGGATACTTATATTTTACTATCAAAAACATACTATTAGTTAATCCATTTTGTTTATGTCACTTTAATATAGAGCAACGATGCTAAAGAAACTGATAAATGTGTCAGTCGTAACAATTATTGCATCACGTTGTAACTATGTATTCAAAGTTTGAATTGATTTAAAGAGTCAGGCGGACATGTTTTGTATTCATAGATTAGTTTCTTAGCTTGAATCACTTCGTTTTATAGCTAACTTTTAAGTTTTATATAAATACTGTTTAGAAAATAACTATACATTTTAACCTTAATTTTCTTTTTAAAAGCTTTATAAACTTTGAAAAATGCATCTTATTTTACCCACGCTAGAGATGGGGTCCCTTGCAAGTACATATTGAGTTTGACTAAGCAAACTACACCTTGTGATGCGATCTAGTTTAAACCTCCACTCTTTTTAAGGGTTCGTCGTACCCCATTCTAGTTACAAAAGATGAAATAAAATACTTAATATTTATTATACAAATAATCCAATAATAATAATTTCTATTTGTCCATTTTAATTGAGTACTATATTTTAAATATGTGCTGGATGAAGATGTTCGGTATTGTTACAATAATCAGTTGGTTACTGTAATATTACTTTTTATAGACGATTTTTAAAAAATTACCAGAGCATTATGTATATTTATAAGTTTTAATTATTTGTGGGCTTTAGCAATGCTGGTTCTTTTTACCCTTTATATTAGTTCCTCTTATATCACTACTTAATAATTTAAATCAATAATAATAATAATAATTAATTCATTTACTTTAACTTAATACATTTATTTAGACGAATATTTCCTAACATCTTAGCTTATAATTAATTCTAAGTATACATTAAGAAACAAAATTTAAAATATGTGTATATACTACCTGTAAAGATGTAACCTATAGCCAAAATTTCAAAATTTCATATAAAGAGGAACTTATACCACCAAAAACTGTTTTAGTTGACAATACTTATTTTAATTAAATTTACTTCATTAGAAACTTAAAAAGTAATTCCTTATGGAATGTAAATAACCATTTCACTTTAATATAATATATACAAATACTGTATATAGGCTATGTTTAAACTAACTCCAGTTGAACAATACCAACCTACCCTTACGTATATACCCAAAGACATAATTATAAAAGTTTAGTTATAAGGATGTTCTTGTTTTACTTAAATTAATAATGAAAGATTTTCATCAAACACGAAACTAACAACTAGCCACTCTCAAAGGGAAATTGAGTTAATAATTCATTGTTCTTAAATTGTAGTTATTAATATAGAACGGAGGGACTTTACAACATACATTTACTTAACTTTACTTAGGTTTAGATGCTACTTTATAATTCAAGCAAATATTAAGTTTGTTCTTAGTTGTAATAAAGACAATTGAGAACACCACAAGCTTTATTATTGTATGATGTGGATTGAATCATTGTTTCTAAAACAACAAAGAATATACATTACATTCATGTAATTGAAAAAATGGCTTTGCAAACAATAATTGTTGCAATAGTGTTACTGAAGAGTCCGTGTTTGTTTTTTTTTTATTAAAAATCTAAAAGTCTGATAATATGGTTAATATCAAAAAGCTAACTAAATAAATCAAATTGGTCTTTTATTAGTCCAAAATGTAACGTTGAACTTATTAGGAGCATTTGAAATGGAATTTGACTCGTCTGTAGCAGTAAATTGATCTCCGAAATTTATAGTCAAGCTGCTTAAGATTCCCGTGAGTCTGGAAATTCAGATTTGCAAGTTACAGAATATAGTTTTATTATGAACATGACTGATATGTTTTGTCGCAGGCAAAACTAATCATTACATCTACTTACATATTGTCAAGGTTGTTGGTAAATAAAAGCAACTAATAAGAACTTATTTAAAAAATAATACAATCATAATTATAATGAAATAAATCTACTATATTAGTCTGAGCTATAAGTCTGAGCTACTATATTTTTTTTAATCACGACTCACAATTAAAGTTTACATAGGACAATTTCTAGACGAAAATTAAGTCAAAATTATTCGTCTGTTCAATGATGCCATACAGAATACAGCAGATTTTCCACTACAGTCAGCTGGTTCACCCCAGTTAGTTATTTTTAATGTTCTGGTTGCACTTCAATAAACATTTAAGAATAAGCCATCGCTGTTTCGAAGTTATTAAGTTTTTCTTCGACTTCTATTTTGGTATCGCATAAATAAAACTGATCTGTCCCTCATCCTGTCGGATCATGAAACCGACAAATCATAAATAACTACAAATTTAATTTTATGTGCTTGAAGAAACAAATCCATGAAATAAATACACTTTGTCAATCTAAGTAACTCTTTGGTTCAGTTTTTAATTATTGTATTCCAAAATATATTAACATTAACACCTCTTTTTATTTCACTTATCTTTAAACTCAGACTTTGGCACATTTCATATACTGGTCCAGAATATCTTAGCCCAAGATAAAAAGAACAAAAACCCACACAAAATTATACTTCAAAGTTTATAAAACATAATTTTTTATAGAATGTCTAGAAATTTTTGGTGTGTTATCACATCACCAATCTTACACAGACAACTACCACCTTATGGTTCGTCAACCTGTGACAGGCTATTCCATTAAATCAGCCTTTTACAATTAATTGTATTGCTATTTAATGCATCACAATACAATTGTACAGCTAAACAACCATAGTATTTTCTTAATAGTATTTAATAAAATCTTATTACCCTTAATAACATATTAATACGATAGGATCCCACTAGAATACTTTTATCCCAGAATATGATGCACAAAATAGTCACTGATATGAAAACTAAAACGCTCTATACAAATTAAAAACACTTTATATATAAACTGCATACAGTATACCTTTCAGTGTGAATTACACATATCTATCAATTTACCTTTTCCATGTCAAAACTGTTCACAAAACTTACCTTTAAGGATATTAAATAATGTAAATTTGAAGACAACATTCTTATTTATAACCTTCAGCTTTCAAAAAATATTCAATTTATTTTTCGTAAATAAATGCACTGAAAACACAAACTTAAGCTAATCTTATTCCTCGTTTGGAAAACAAAACACTTGAAGATACTTATTGAAGAGTATTGTATTGTTGAAGTTTAGTAGAGCAAGAAGACTCATAACTCGCTTGCAAATGGAAATACAAGCAAATTTCCCTTTAAACTTTCAAACTGCTGTACTTGAATTACTAACTCAATACAATACATTCATGAATAAATATTTGTTACTAATATACACTCTTATGCATATGAGATATTCTTATAATTTCCATACTTTCCCAAATACATAAATTGACTCAAAAACGCTATATTTCCCCAATAAATTAAATAGTTTAACCACAACACTATAAACTTTATCCAACAATCTTTATCAAGCCCCTAGTTTATTAAAAAACGCCCTTCAAATGTGCGCCATTGCAAAGGTCTTCAAGACAAGGGTGCATATCTGGGATATTGTGATATGTTCGCTCTAATGTATTAAACTAAACTAAATCAACTTATATGTTTATTATAACAAAACGTTGTACCAAATTTACCGAAACTTATTTTCTAAACGCACCGGGTCCTACGTACGGTACATGTATTCATGAAACTGATCAGTACTATAAACTATTCTTACCTTTCAGAGAATCAATGTTGACCAAAAATCTGAGTTGATCATTTTCAGGCAAAACAATAATATACAGACAGTATCGGTTGGTAAGCAATTTGCTTATTATACAAAATTATATGTCCTTAGTTTAATAGATTTAATTTTTTTTTGTAGACGCCCTTAAATAAAATATTTGATACAGTTGAAAAGTAAACCTACCTTAAGTTAGAAAAGGAAAACCCTCCCCTTTGGTTTAATAATAATTAAGATAACATATAAGAAAACAAATATTTATACAAAGAAACACATAATTTAACAATACACTAAGATAATATAAACTTTAAAAGATGTTCACTACAATTAGGCCACTGTTTTAGGGCTTTATTCTTATGTCTACTTATTCCAATTAGGTTGGCCAACATTTTACATATATATATAAAAAAAATCAATTATGAGGTTTGAAATCTGAAGAAACCAAACAAAACTATTCGCTAGCTGTCCCATTCAATTAATTACAAAATATTTTGTTTAACAAATAGCCTTAGGTGATTAGCAAAGTTCACAAGCATGGCTTTTTATCGTTTTTAGCAATGTAATTGATTACAGGTCTATAGCAGGCCTACTGTATGCGTAGAAACGCATACATTTTATTTTAAGCATTAGCAATGTATTTAGTAATTTTGGTAGGTTGATAGTTGCATTTTGGTTGACAGTTGCAATTGTAACTTTGTTAGACTGACAGTTGAACCAGCTTTCACTATATATATAAACACATTATAATTGCTTAAACTTGAATTGCTACTTGGTATAATATAGGTAGCTTAAAGCTTTAGTTTGCAAGACTTTAGACTTGTCTTAGACTTGTTGAAAATTGACAATTTACTACCATTAATTACAGCTGAGTACTATTATACACCATGATTTGCATTTAGAAACAAAAACATTCCACAAAATATATATTGATTGATAAAAGCTTGTGTTATACACATTTGTGAATTTAAAAGATTTAATAGTATAGGCTATGTAAATTAGTATTGCTTAGTTGTAGGCTATTGTCTTTAAAAATTGTGTTAGAATTAATCAAGGCTACGAGGACAAATTCTATAAGAAAATACTAGTGGACCGGGCAATGCTTCGCTATTGCTTGATTTACCTAACCTAAAATTATATTCAGTTTTTGATCCAAATCAGTTGTTGATCAAAATCAGCTGTTGATCAAAATCAGCTGTTTTAAGCTTTTCATACGAACAGCTGTTTTTTGTGCCCCTTATAAAATCAAAAGAAATCTTTCTTCTTCTTCCTTAATGATTGACTTTCCATAAGATTAACATGGCAACTTTGAGGGCCACTGGGGCGAAGCCCTTAACATACATTGAGCTCATTTTAAGGGAAGCACAACTTCAGAGTGAGCTCTGTAAAATGACACCAAAAACATCAAAATCGGTTAAAAACTCTAGGAGGAGTTCTACTCACCCTACTTAGGGGTTACATAATTATTTAATTATGTATAATAGATATAATAGATAATTTATTCTATTTATTGAGTACAGTAAAAATATTTTCTTAAACAAGTATTAGTAAGGTTAACTCAGATTTGATGTAAGTTAAAACATTAATTTGCACAGTCACAAACCTGGTTAACGAATCTCTGGTTACGTGACACTGAATTTAATCGTCCCGTAAAAAACGATGTTTAACAATTTTGTAAATGCTTCGGCATTCCAAAAAAATACATTAGTTTTCTCTTTTAAGAAGTTCTAACCAAAAGATGCGAAGTTAACTAATTTATCGCTAACTGTTTGTAACTCAAAATGGCGAATGGTTATATTTTTAGTGTAGAGGAAGAGTTCAGAGTACGGAATAGCAAGAAGGGAGACGCCAGCTCTCTCAGGTAGTTAAGACTACAGGTTAGACTGGCAGGGGCAATGATTAGGCAATTTCGCCTTACTCAGACGTACGAAAGTTTGAAGGGTAGGAAAGGTGGTTTACTTATGAACGCCACAAAGTTTACAAAATATTTATTATAAGTGAAATTTTCTAGTAGAAGTAGTGAGTAAAACTTTAGATAATCTGATACAACAGGAAATAATATACACAAAATATTTTATACTGATGTGCGATTGAAAGTTAGTGCTATGGAAACTTAGGTTAGAATTATTACTTAAATTAGAAAGATACATGTTTACTAAATTGAAATGTTTACTACAGTATTGACCATACAATGAACGGGTGAATAGCTATAGAATTTAATTACTATTTGTTTTAAATGTAAAGTGTCTTGCTAGTGTATTAATGTATGTTTATGTGTTTTGTTGTATTAAAATATATGAGTTCAAAAATGTACGAGTATTTATGCAACTACAAAATCGTTTTGAGAATATCTGAAAAGGAAAGGGAAACGATCGTCACCGACAAATAAGTAAGGTTACTGGACAGCGAGCAGAACAAAAGGTATTTATATGTATGTATAACCAGTCCAGATTGAAAAACAAACAAAAAACTGTTATTTTTAGATAGGTTTCTTCAAATAAAATGCCAGGACCCAAATTAGTAGAGATTTTTTGTTTTCAATTAAGTACAGACTTAAAGTTCAAGGTATTACAAAAAGAATCAGCATAAATTTACCAAACTGAAAATCTGGTAAACACGGGATACGTTATGGCAGTTGTACAATAGCCTAATGATGTTTGGCTTTAGACAGATTGCATTGTAATTCTGCTAACACGGTATCAGGGTAATGGCTAAAGTTGGCGAGTTAAAGTTATGTAAACTGAACAAGACCATTGTAAGGAAGGAAATGGAATAGTGAAGTATGTAAGCCAGATGAACTTACGTAGAAAGCTTTGTTTAATGGATATTATATGAGCTAAAGCTAAAGTAATTACTTGTATAATGTTTACGTAACACAATAATATTCTACGTATTTTATATATCTAGTAATTAAATTACTATTCCAAATATGCATAGTGACCATTTTATATCCTCATAAAAATGCCGTAATTTTAAATAGTTATAGTACAAATGTGTAGAAAAATTACTTTGTGTAGAAATGCATGGTACTAATTGATAAGTATTAATAAATTATTAAAAATAACACAAAATAGGCTGTGTACTTACAATTTACATTGGATAAATTTCTAATTGGGTAAAGAATGTGCCACTTCTTATTTCGTTAAAGCTGAATGACTATGAACTTAAAGTTAAGTTCATTTCCAACGATTCTACCAGAGCACGACAAAAATGGAATTAAGTAATTTTATGAATACTTTACACCATTTGATGAAATTAAGCAGCAATCCTGATAATGACTTGAATTGTGTTACAAATAAGGCATATTTAACAGGATTTAAAACTAGAGTAAAGTCTACATCTGAAAAAATATGTTTGTATTACTGAGATGCAACCTTCATTTCAGGAAGAAACTAAGGACTTTTAGTTTTACACTTAATTAATAGTGAAAAGATCGAGGTATTTCGTCAAATTAAGTAATTTCATTGAAATTTGTTAAACATTTTTAATTAGAACTTACATAGTCAATTAGTATTTTTATTTTATGTAACTTATCACCAAAACAACCAGTTTGTGCATAATAACGCGAAGCTAGTGTTAAGGTCTCTAGGTTAAATGGCGCTAATTTTAGGTAAGGACCTAGCCTAAATGATTTTGACATAGGATTTAGTTAAACATATTTTAAACTAATGATTTATTAAATTCCACTAATAAACTGGTTAGATCGGGTTTACAATAACAACATTATAAACATAAAATTTAAACTTGAACTGGACTTATGAGAAATAACATTATATAAATACAAAACAGAACACAGTTTCTCATAAAAAACTTTTAATAATTCAAACGCGTTTCGATGACCAGGTCATCATCATCAGTGATGGTTACAAATTAATAACTTCATCACTGATGGTTTGTAACCATCACTGATGATGATGACCTGGTCATCGAAACGTGTTTGAATTATTAAACGTTTTTTATGAGAAACTGTGTTCTGTTTTTTATTTATATAACATTATAAACCTTTACACAGTTGATCACATATGCATAAGATGGTTAACTTATGTAAGACCAAAATACCTAATGAAATAATAATTTTTTATTTTTTTTGCCGTATATCAGTTGCCAAAAATCCACTTTACACAAGTTAATTAGGGCAGATTTTTAATCGGCTGAAAATTATTTTAAAAATAGGCTATTTTTATTACATTCCTCGTAATTGTGTGAGCGTAACGAAGAATGTGGTTTGCGTGAAGCACGCAGACGTCTTCTCTATTAATACACATTTTAAATATTATTTATATGTTAAATATTTTGTATACGAAGTTGCATGGTTTCAATTACTAAGATAACTGCATGCTTAAATCAAATTTACGACAGATGATAACTTGTTATAATTTAAATCTAAATATTATAAATATGTTGTATGATCGTCAGTTTTCCCAACGTGTCTTAATAGAAATAAAAATATAATGCAGAAACTAATACAAGATTGAATCATTGTAACTATATATTCAAAAAATACACACATTTAATCAGTTGGTCTTTGTGTAGTGTTTATAGTGTTTGGTATGTAGTAGCGTTGGTATATATTATTGTGTACCACATTAGTATACATGAAGAATGTATAAATTAATTAAGTTCTGAGAATCAAGAAGATGATTTTCCCTCATTAACTAACAAAATGTTTAGAAAATATTCATAACAAAGAGCTATATTGCCTCCAGGTGCGACTCTTTGTTGGGATGTGCTTTTTACAAAGTAAAGAAAACCTTATTTTATGTTATTATTTGTTTCTTTATTTAATATCACTTAAGGCTACAGTATGAAAGTATATTGATAAGTTGAAGTACACTGCAAGCACCTTTGTAGAATGAGAGTACATGTATTTCATTTTTCTACTAATGCGTTTTAAATAGCAACGTGAACATTTTCATTGTAATTATTTCTTATCAGTAAACTACCAAAATAAATCCAATAAAAGTTTGTTTAGTTAAAAATTACTATTGAATATTTTAAACTAATCATTATAGCAAATTAAATTACAATAAAAAATATATTCAATATTTATTTCAATAAATTAATTTTCAGTTAATATTCCAAGTTACATCTTTGTGCCTAAGAAACATGTTGCCATTATCTCTCAAATTAAATAAACTGCTATACAACGAGGCTGTAAATTTACATAAACACAATAGTTATTCAATTTTAGAAAACTCCTTGGTAGCATTTACAAGAGGGCTGCCTTTAAAACAAAATCGATGAGGATTGCATGTACTGTATATAGAGAATTTTTTAAACTGCAAAATTGGTTAAAATTGGGGTGTGTGTGTGTGTGGGGGGGGGGGGTGGGTGTGTGTGTGTGTGTGTGAGAGAGAGAGTATATTTGTGTGATTGAAGTTGGAAGGTATTTGTTATTGTTATTATGAAGAATTTTGTTGCGTTTTGTTTTTGTGGTGAACTTTTGGTTCCGAAAGAGGTGTTTTTTGGAAACAGATGCAAAGTTAATGCAGGATTGTTTTCTTAATTGTGTTTTATTTTTTGTGTTTGTGGATTTATTATTGTGTTTGTTACTTACTGTTACTTTTATTACTTACTGTTGTTATTAAGTAAAAGCCAAATCTTAGTATTCTAAATGTGTTTATGTTAGTGTAATGTACAGTTGAACTGGCCGGTCAAGGCGTTTTTGTTTCTTTCCCATCGAGTTGTTTATATGTTTAATTGTATAAATATTTTCATCCCAAACAGGTTATAACCTCGGGATGATTTGACCCTTTAGTAATTCCTATTTTTGTTGTTATAAATTTATATTTCATATGTATTATATTTTGTGCTGTGAATAGTTGTTTATTTATTATTAAGCGTATATTTTAAGTTTAAAATTTTATTATGTAAATTATGTATAAGAGAAGGGTCAAATAAATTCATTTAATTTTTTTAGTTAATTATTGTTTTACGCAATTTCCTTTCCGCTTATATTTTATTTTTGTTTAATAAACATTACATTCTAAATTATGTGATTCTTTATAAACACACTTTTAAATTTACCATTTTCTTAAAATTTTCAGTATCTTTATAGGATTGTCATATTTTTATGGTAATTTTCGGTGAACATAACTTTGTTCGGTTACTGTTTTGTAAAACAAAATAACTACTTACACAACTTAAGAAACGTATATAAAATGAGTAATGCATATTTTATTTTTATTTCAGAACATTGTTTCAGAAATTTACTAAAATTATTCAATAAGTCAACAACTTACTTCAGCAATAAAAGTAATATTACGTTTTCTGTTATTAACTATGGAAACAAAAATAAAATATATAAGAGAAAAGTATACAGTACTTGCAATGTAAAGCTAAAATGCTTTGTATTAAGACGTTCGTTACAGCAAAATACATACATGCAAAAATAAATGTCACGTACTGCGCAGCTAGAGCAAAAGTGTTATTCGTGTTCTGAATATAAATGATATAAATTTGAAAATCTTTACTGGAATTTTATAACTTAGAATACGGAAAGTGTAACAGATTGGATGAATTGCACGAGAAAAGTTTGTGAGGAGTATTTGATGAAACATTTTGGGAAAATAGATGAAGTAAATAAGCTGAAAATACAGCTGCTTCTTTTCCCTGAAGGTACATCACCAACAGAAGTGTTTTTTTTTTGTTTTTTTTTTACTAGAATTCTTTGCTCTGAGGGAAAGATTATAATGACGATTTCTGACAAAAATACTAATTAGAAAGTTTAAGAAAATCTTATTTCTTCTCAATTGGTTAATTTGATAAAATCGTATATTTCAGTGCTTCGTAAAATTGGTTATTCCGATCTAATAAGCAAATATTATTAATTGCCTAAACTTACTTTTGTTAACTTAAATATTTTATAGTTGGTTAGTTTTTGTTATATGATAATTTGAATTTATAATTTAATTCACTTTTCGCGGATAACCATCCAAATTCGACAAGTGAAACCGACACCCACGAAATGTAATTAGAACTATTGCCTTTAGGTTATTGTTGATAGACCTGGCAACACTGTCAGTAAGTTAACTTTTGTTGTAATAGTTGACAGATCTGGCAATAACGCATGCTTTTGTAATAATTGTTAGTATATCCAGCATCATTTACAGCTTTCGTGACTAATAATAATATAAAATAACTTCTAAAAATAAATAAGGTTAGATTAAAATTTGTGTAATTCAGATTCAACCTAAATTTATAAAAAGAAATAAAAATACAATGATAGATAAACTAAGGAAAGTTTAGAAATTTCAGTGCTCGAAAATAAAAAGTTTTTTTTTTTAAATAAAGTATTTGTTTTCTAATTTAATTCTTAAATAATAATCATGAAAAAGTCATGTATGCCTAAAATACAAATGTTATGCCGAACAATTTTATTTCCCAATATTCACAACTGTAAAATGTATTTAAAAACATACAACGTTTCTCTTGCGTCCTTACTGCACAATAATAACGCCATTCTCTTTTCCTAAATATAACACACTATTATGTAAAAGCAATATTATTTGATATTCTAAGAACATTTACAAAAGAATTTAATGAGTTTAAGAAAGAAGAACAAAGAGGGGAGAAAGGAAAAAATGTATACTTAAAATACTTTATATTTTATACTTATAGTTTATAAGTATACTTGTATACTTAAAATAGTATATTTTATATTATTGTTCCATCATACTATTATTTATGTTATTAAAATACAAGAAATTTTGATTTGTTTTTTAAAAGGAACTTTCTAAATATATTTTTCCATTCCTTAATTCCGAATGAAGAAAGAACTCTTCTAATTATAACTTTTTCTTGAATTTCCTCTTCGTTTGTTTCATTATGTTAATGAATTCCATGCTTTACAAAGGCAAAGAAACTAAAAGGTTAATAAGCGCAATAATGAATTCTTTACAATTCACTACAAATTTAAAAACACTGTTTTCTAATTCTATTTTATTAAATAAGGTATACAATAAGGTAACACTGAGCTACCAAAATCATGTAATGTGAGTTATGATTTAGTATATAATAGTTCTACGTAATTATAATATTATTCCAAACAGAGAAAACATAATATATATTATTTTAAGTATGTATATTAATAATATCGAAAATTCATTCAATTTGAAAGCAATTATACTTGTGTGAAATTCTTGCGATTTTATAATAATTATACTCAATCGATGTAATCAGTATTTTGTTAAATTAACATGTTGCCAAATTTCTCGTACTTAAAAAATTTGTTGAATATTCAATGTTCCAGATTAAACTTTGTGTACATCTAATAAATCATTTATGTGCTCACTAAACATTTTTATTTTCCTAAACTCTGTTATAAATGGTATCTTCAACTTTAACATCAGCACGGTACAAATAATTTCTTTGTAAAAACTAAAAGCAAACATTTTCGGAGGTTTTATTTGAAGAAAAGAGCTATGTGTTGTACATTTTAAGAGCGCTAAAAATATATGTGATGTGATAAAAAAACCTAAGTCACATACATATCATAGAACAACTCAAGAGTAATAGTTAACGTTCAGAGAAGGCAGTCGAGCGAATCACGTAATGGTTTAGAGAGTAGTTAAACTGTCTTATACAGTTTCACTTTAGGATTCTTTTATTATATACCAAGGTATAGTGTATAAATAACAAAGTGTGTTCCATTCCTAGGTCTTAAAATAATTCTGAGTTTAGTGGTAATAAGCTAACATTTTAAAATATAAAATTATTTAATTTTAATACTACATTTTTTTTAGTTAAATAGTTCATTAAAAATGAATTCTAAAAACTAATGGTACATTTAAGTTAAAATTAAATAATAAAAATCAGCTGCTAAAACAATTTGTATGAGATGGTAATTTTATAAATGTAAAATTACTTGACAATTTAATCATGCTAATTGCGAGCATACTACTTTTGTTCATATATACTAATCACTTCTTTATACAGAATAACGATTGTACACAAATTGTTTCTATTCAACAATATTGTATTAAAACCACTTAAATACTTACCATAGTTAAATTTCAAATTTAACTATATATGTTATAAACATTATGGAGCTACTCGTTTGTCTTGAAAGCCTGAGATTTGCGTCTGAAATACGATCTATAATTCAATATACAGAGAAAAGTGGTACGTTTTATGGCTAGTACTCGATGGTGATTCATGAACATCATGGCAAAAATTTCATATAGTGATGTATATTTATTTATTCATAAAAATAGTAATTATTTAATGTGTAGCTGCATAAATAAATTCTAAGGTTTTGGAAGAAATTTCACATCCATAAGTATTTTCAATAAAGATAATTGTAAAAGAAGTTACAAAGCAGGTCAGTAGTACAATAATAAAAAAAATATCAATACTAACAGTGCTTTTACATACACTAATCACTGCAATATCTCATTATTATTTAAATACTATTAAACATTGAAACCCCTGCAACACAAATATCAATTTCATATTATAGCATATATTTAAACAATTTTATAAATAATGTATACATAAAGTTAAATATTCATTGTAAATGTAAAGTTATACATTATATATAGTCAGGTATTTATAGATAACTGGCAGACATTTATATAATAAAAGCTAAATTTTCTTTCCTAGCAAGAGTGTGAAAATTCTTTGTTTATAAGAGAAATTAATATTAGGTAAATGTAAGAGAACAAATCGTGTTCTGTTGGAATCATAATGAAAATCAAGGTTATATTTTGCTAACTTTCATAGGAGTTAGCTAGGAAGCTTCTATTTTTGTAGTTTTATAGGAACATGTTATTGTGATGCAACGCATGTTAGCTAAAAGCTACCATTTTAGAAATAGTAGTCCAAAAAACGATAGTTACTGACCGAGCGTAAGCGAGGTCTCCGTTTTAACTCGACCGTTCGGCATTTCGTCTGTGTGTCTGTGTGTCTGAGTGTCTGTGTGTCTGTGTGTCTGAGTGTCTGTGTGTCTGTGTGTCTGACTCATGATTACGGCCAAACGCCTTGGCCGATTTTGATGATTTTTTGCATGAATGTTCCTTATTCCTAGCCCGAGCCATGTATATATAAGGTTTTTTCCATTTTTCATTTTTAACCCCTTAAATTAAATAAAAATGGCGGCCGGACCATTTCTCTCAGTGTAAGCATTTTTCCAAAGCCAGTTTGTGGCTTAACCGTAAGTCGAATTTAAAAACTAATAGAATTTATCCAAAAGCAAATTAAATTTTAAACAAAATTGTATTTTTGATTTTTTCCGTATCTCTAACGGTAAGCTCACAAAATGGCCGTAAATTTCGAATTTGTTAAAAATCGTCCAAGTTTTTGTATTTCAACCATGTTTTTATACGTTTATTCTAAACCAATTCAAAAGTGTTCCATAGCTTTTTTGTAGATAAAGGTTTAAAGAATTCATACATGCCAGTAAAAAAAATATTAAGTAAAATTAAGAAAGTTATTAGCTTAAGAAACAATCACGTTCAGTAACGAAAGGAAAAAGTTTAACTTTAGGCCTACATAAAAAGTAGTAAAAATTATTGTAATTTTTTTCATAAATGTAAAAAAGTTTCGTAATTTAGTTCTAAATAGAATTGTATAAAAATATTTATCAATTTCAAATTTCTTATTTTGAAAACACCAGTTTTTATGTTCCTACTACAAGACTGCTAACAAAACTAGGCCAGTTTTGAATAGTAATTTAGGAATATATGCTTTGCCCAAAAATGACATATTATTATAAGAAAGTGTAGAGGATAAATCAAAGAATTTAACTGTATAATTGTAAATTATTATTTTATAAAAGTGTTTGACTTAGCTTTACTTGAATTACAAAATGAGATTAAACAAATGAAACCTCGCGGCGATAAAGTTGGACAGCGTGGAAGGTGTTGGTACATAAGTTGAGATAACTATCACGACGATTTAACACCGTTTTTTAATTATTATTTCTAATATTGGAATATGATATGGAACTGTAAATACATTGTTACGTTTTAGTTATTAAAGTATGTAAATATTTAATTCTATGTTTTCCCTCAATTACGCGATATCTTTAGCTATCTTACGCATTATTAACCTAAATAAAACACAGTGCCCCCTAAAAGAACATCTTTAGCAGTTAAAGCACAAGAAAAGAAAAACGACAACTAGAAACCCCGGAATCACGGGATTTGCAAAATAATGTTTCACTGGCTAAGCCTTCTGCTTACTTCCTAACTGGCACACTATTTTTAACCTAAGCTCAAAACCACATTTGTTATTTCAACGAGCGAGGTCTACTGTTCACAGAACTACTAGTTTAGACAATGTAACAAAAAGGAATGTGTATAATTTTGATTTTCGTGTCCTTTTATAAAGGCTTATAATATATTATACACATAAACTATATATAGGCTATTTTAATAAGAAAAAGTCTAATATGATTTTAAGGTTGGTTACTATCCTTGACTGATAGGGTAAATAGCGTCCCTAATAAATTTTGAAAATCAACTAAAGCTATTCTAGTTTATTACCGATTGTTTCTATTTATTTATATCTGCTTTGTTTAACCTGTTATTCATGTATTTTTTATTATTGTAATATTCATTCCATAATAACAGAAACCATCTTCGTATTAAATTGGTACACATTTTTTTTACATCGTAAAAATTACATCACATAGAAAATTCCCTAGGCCAGGTATAGTTGTAGGTTTGAAAAAAACACATCTCTTTGAGGTTGGCTTAAACTATCCCAAGTACTTCTACAGTACATATGTATCAAATTTTAATATTAAAATATGTTCCTTGTTGCTTTGGAAATATAAAACTGCATTGCTTGTTTCGTATGTGTTTAGAAAGAATATCAGAAAAATATGCTGTTTAGCTTCGTATCAAGTTATTTAAATATATTTTCAATGGATATTAAAATATCAGTTTTTGTAATATTATATTTAATTGGAGACAAATACCAATATTACAACTTACTGCTTCTAACATTTGCAGACATATTAAAATGTTGTATTCATCAGGATTAGGGGCAGGAAATTAATAATTAAAATCACAAAAGAATATGTTATAAAAATGTACTAATTTTATCACTTTAAAACACTGAGATAAAATCTTCCAAACAGCAAAAATTTATATTTTAAAAATAGTATCACTAAAATTAAAAATGTAGTTTTGTTTTAGTTAAACTCTGTATACAAACTTGTATTTTTCCTAATACAGCAAGAATGTGAATAAACTACATTTGCTGCAAATTTGTTGCACTTTTGTTAACGTAGAAATATAAATTTCCATACATACTTCAAGTGAATTTGTTTATATAAACAAATATTTCTCAACATTGATGAAATGTTATTTGGGAAACATTTTTTAGAACGGGCAAAGTGATATTTGTTGTTTTCGTAATTATAATTGTTATAAATTAAGCATTATCATTATATGCTATATTTTATTTCCGTTTTATTAGATAAATTGATCAACCAATTTAGTTTAATCACATTACATTTGCATTGGAAAAGATTAAAGACAATAATGTTCAGCAGAATTCTGAATAATGTAATAGTTAACTCTTCTTAGATTGCGCAGCACGTATTGTAATGTTATTTGTTACTTTCCGAACGATAAAATATGTTAATGTTTTATTCAAACACATATTTCCAATTGCTTAGATTATGTACAGTACATTAGCTTGTCTTCTTTCTGACAATATAATCATTTGATCTCTTTTATTTTAAATACATCGAGTTCGTTTATAGATTATTTAAAAATAGTAAATAACATCCATTTATTTTAAATTATTTAAATTTTTTGTACAAACTGTTTTAATATTTGAAATTGTTAACTTAGATAATCTTTTTAAAATTTATGATTTTCAGATTAGAAGTAAAAGATTTAATTAACTAACTTCACAGTATGATTTTTGTGCAGTTAAATACTACATATAATTTAAGATTAATTTCTACAGAATATTTAATTCAAATCTTAACTTTAAATTCATTACATAAATACATGCTAACATTCAGGAACCCAATTTACTAATATATAAATAAACAGAAATAGTGTACATTTCTGTAATTTCGTATCGCTGTCAATAAAATTGTAGACAATAGTAAAAGGATGTTTTAAGGTAAGAACTCTATAATCGCTTGACATTATCTTTATTTTGTTCCACTGTGCCAGCAACAAACACCTTCAATCGGATTCGTGCCATTGATCTTGAACTTTTTAGTCAGTATTCCACAGCTACTGCTGCTAAATACATAATGAGCTTTAATAGTGAATAGAATAAAAATCTTAGAACAAATCATACATACAATTCTTTTATATATTCCAAACCTTTTCAACGACAATGTTGTCATCTACAGAGAAGAAGTAAATAAAATTATTATTTCTGTAAATTTGTGATTAAGTAATACTCAATGAAACAGTAATACTGGATTATTTTTATTTTCTGGTGTTTACTAGTATTCTGCAATCTTTCCATGAAACATAATAAAGAATCTGAATAACGCATGTGTTTTAATTAAAAATGTTTTTGCTCTTTCTTCATCGCACCTTAACACGATGTTGATGTTAAACCTTAATAACACTACGCCCAAAGTATATTATAACAATAATTGGTTTTACCTTGCCGTATAAAGTTTTTTATTAGCATATTCTTAATTTATTCGGGTAAAATTTATGGTTGTATAGTAACACTTTTCTGATACATCTAAATTAGATTTGTATCGTGAATGCGTTTAAAAAAAGCTTCTTTAATTGCCAGAATTTAATTCTCAAATTAAAACTTTGTTGTGCATGATCACATATTTAACTAAACCTGTTCCCCCATAAATATTAGTCAAAACTATACAAGTAAGTTTAACACATCTTTAACACACTTTTATTTGATTAAGATTAAGTACTTAATTTATGTCCGTCACTTGACTTTCTTGTCTTTTTATATGCCGCATCATCTGACGCATATCACTCTTGCGAGGTCATCAAGCATTACTTAAAAAACACATAAACACAAACATTGATAATATATTAATGAATCATTTATTTAGATTATTTGAAATATAACACATTCTCTTTGTGTGCATGTATTTTATAAAGTGATTATTTTTGCAGGTGCTTTCGTAAAACATAGTAGGCCTACTAGGTAAAAGTAACCTATATGGATTATAAAAATTTAAAGTGTTACAGATTTTCGTGAGTGGGATCACATTACATCCAGATTAACCTTAGCCTTAGTTTGAATTAGATTAGCCTTAGTAATTCTTCCAAAGATTTCTGCATGGTAACCTGACTTAAAATAAAATGTACATTAGTTTGTAGAAGAATATATTTTAATTACATTCCATTCTATAATTCTTACGCAAACTTATTAAACTTTAAATCTTTCATTTCATAATCCTAAGAAATATATTTATGGTTTGTATCAAACCTATCAAGAAGGAAATGAAGACAAAAAAGAACAGCCAGAGGACAAATTTACATGGCACATTAAAGAAAAACTTGCTGTTAAACAGAACAAATTTAAGTTAAAGAAAACATGAAAAAATAGTAGCTGTTTCTCATTTACAGCAAGTTATTTACTTACCAAAATCTAACTACAGTCAAATATTTTATAAAAGATGAATATCAACATTTAATTCACTTACATAACTTTAAAACAAGGAATGTCATTACTTTACATAGAATAAAGGTGTTAGCTTCAGAGTTGCATCTGAAATTGCCACTTTAAACTAGATGAGAAAGGATTTGAAAATTTTTATTTCTTTTTGTATATATGTTCTGACCAGAATAAGAACACCATTGCTGCTTCATCCTGTAGTGAATTCTTGATCCACTAACATACACGTCATTAAACTTAAGTTCTTTGTTTCATACTAAGGACAACATTTATTTTATCTTCACCGTCAAGAAATCACATTTCTGCCCGCCATGTTTTCTGTTGGCTATGATTGCCAAGGCATTAATTTTATGTCATGTCTTGATTTCAAGACTTGTCCGGCTTTAACGTAGTTTGATATTGCTAATTAGAGGAGCCCTAAATAATCAACTTTAGTGTTTAAATAAAACTTCTACCTAACCCTCTGCTGCCACAGAGTAAAAGGAGCTAATATGTCTGTGTGATAAAGAAACTAAAGTAATCAGAGATCCAGACATATAGTTACATTTTCAAAAAAAAAAAAAAAAAAAAAATGCCAAACTAATTTTGTTTATTAAACTAAAATTTAAATTCTTTTTCAAATCATAAATTCTGCATAATGTGTATTTCGTATTTTTTATTTTAAATGATTTGTGAGGTAAATGGAGTTGTAATGATAAATTTACTAAGCTAATATTTATTATAGGTACATATTTTATGTTATGTTATGTATATTAAATATTTACACATGTTATTTGTGTTTTAAATTTTCAATAACAAAAATGTTATCCAGCAAATGATTTTTTTGTAAAAGTTTATTGTCTCCATTTTACTTACATTGTATAAACTTTAAAACCAAAATGTGTAATTTTTAAATAATTACATAATAATTGTTTTTTAAGTAATTAAATATGTGAATACTAGTTTTAAATAAAAATTACATTAAAATGTGATAGCAAAACTAAAACAATTAGACTCCTCAGAAAAATTACATAAAATTAATCTATTTAAATATATTATTTGTGTAAACTAAGTAGCAATAAATGTGTCTCGTAATGTTGAAAATTATTTATAAAACGTTTTATTTCACATAATAATATAACTAATTTTCAAGGAATATTTTACAAATTATTCGTCCCTGTAAAGGGTATGTTTCTTGTTCGTTGACCATTTCCATCTTAGAATGAAATGTTACTTATGTTTGCAATAACCATTTTACCACGATATTTACAAACACTTTAAACAACTCCACTGTAAAATCAAGAAAATTAACGTACGTGCTCCTTGTCAAGATGCTGACGAAAATACCAATTTATTTATTTTATTTATACTGCTTTTGTAAAGTTAAAGAAGTTTGTTTCAGTAAAACAGATTATTGTAATATGAATCAGAGTTAGTTAACATGTTATTAAATTATTTCGGTTTTAATATAATAGAGTACAGATAATTCAACAGTTGGTGTAATAAAACATCACCTCTGAGATGTAATCTGTATGTCATTTATTATTTGTTTGTAATTAAAAAAACTAATCTTTTGATTCTTATGGTTTCTGTTTATGTCAGTTAGATGTAACCTTGTAACTCAGGTAGGCTATGTTATTTCCCGTTACTAAGTACTAATCTATTCAAATTGTTTTGCTATTACAACTGCATGTATAGACATGTCTTTAGGTTTTTAGGGACTCTGGTTTCTCAAATTCACAAAACAGCATACAGAAGACATTTAAGTGACTTAATTTTTCTGATTCAATAATGTTTAACCTGTGTAGTTAATTCAGATGAATATTCTCTAAACACAAATTTAACTCAAATACTTTGTTTCTTCTTTAATTTACAGTTACCGGATAATTTACTGGAAAAGATTAGTAGCTAAAGTTACTACATCTAGGTCAGTAGCCAATAACTTGTTTATCTTACTAGTTCCTTATATTATAGGTTTTAAATTTATTTCTCAATAAGCAACGCTTGATTATTGAAACAGAAAGTATTAAATTTGTTTAAGATTACATTTAAAACCAATATTGATACCATATAAAAATAGACTCAAATTTTTTTTTAAGTAAGAAAAGTTAAACATTAGGTAACCTATTTGTCTATTAAGCATAGATGGTTGCTGGTTATTCTACTTTGTATAATAACTTTATATTTTTAAACATTACTGCATACTACTATGTTAATAACTTTATGTTTCTTTAATGTTAGTTTTAAATTTATTCCTATTTATTTACAAATGAGATTCTTTGTGTTTATAGATTATACAGATCACATACATGCAACTCTTTTAAGCCTGAATAATTAACTTTAATTTACATATAAAACATAATAAATGGTTTAATTTAAAACAAAAATCTTGTTTATTCAGATTAAATTTGAATAAACTAAATATGACTCAAGGAAAAAATTGTAAATTCAAACTATTAATTACCAGTCTGTTTTATTTTATAGGATTTTAAGTAACAAAAATTTAGTGACTTTAAACAGAATAAAATTATTAATTATACGTTAATAATAGTCAAAACAATACGTTAATAATAACAAAGTTAGTTTCTTAGGTGAGAAAAATCGTTATACGACATTTCTCCTTATAAAGTAGAAAACATGTTTTTATTCTGTAATGGTTTTTGAACAAATATTTCACACTTAATGTATTGATACATTTTCCCGAAAGATAAAGACAATAAACTAAGTATGTAATAACTTATCATATAAAACATACTTTATTAAATTCACCAAATTTAATCTGACATTTGAGTATACACAATTGAAATTATCTTCGATGATGACTTAGGAGTAACGTGTCACTACAATATATATTTATGTAGTATATAGAAACGGCTGTTTTCTAAGAAAGACAACTTCTAAATTCTCATTTAAGAGCTCTAGGTCCAAGCTTCTCTGAAAGTAGAATTTGTTTGTTTGTATATGCAGGATGTAACAAATTTCATAAAATTTATTTTTAATAACAGTTTTAAAATAAAAAAAATTATGTTTTAGTTATTTCCACTCTTTAGAGTGAACTACTAACACATGCATCTAACAGTTTTGTTTGTTTATTAATTTATTTTTCATTATTTATTATTCTCTCTATTCAAAAACTTCAAATTCATAAAATAAATATCAATAATTATTTTGTTATAGTAACATTAAATAAAAATAAATACTACATTACAAAATTACAGAAATTAAATCAAAATAGAGCTTTAACACTATTAAAAACTTCAACCACAAAAGCGATGACAATTTTTAACGCTTGGCAATGACGTGTTGTTGATGCTCTGTATAATCAGAGGAAATGTACTGTATCATCAAGAAAACAAGGAAATCCATATTAGTTGAAATACGGAAAATAAATACCTACGCTACTAGTTAGAATATTATAAATTTATAGGGATTAGATGGTAGCTGGCCTACATTATTACAGGCAAGAGAGCAAATTGTAAATTCCCAAATGTTTGGCAGCAGGTTTTATGTAAAAAATGTACATGCATTTGTGTTTTAACCAAGGAAAAATGCTGCTTAAGTTTATTTTCTAAAATTTGAAAATTAGAATGTATATATGCATCTAAATTGTGTTTTTATTTCCAAATGTAACCTAACACTTACACAGTTACCCTAAAGTTAACAAAACCAAAAAATTAAAATTTGTATTTAAAAAAAGTATAAAATAATTGAAAACACTAGTTTTATTAAGTTTTTGTTTTGGTAATATTCGGGCAGTAGATTGTTTTAAAGGTGAAACAATCTTTTATATGTTCATATACCTGTATTTTATATGAAATGTAATTTATTCGTTTCTTAGTTATTTAAATATTTAATTAATTGCAAGTAATTAAATATCTGGTTTTAAGATAATATTTAACCAATGTTTCTGGTTAGAGTAGAACAATTTCAGTTACCAGTAGTATCTCCAAAAACCAAATATATGTTTAATATTTATGTTTAATATTTATGTTTATATTCTATATTTGTATTCTATATAAATTCTATATATATTCTATATTTCTATATTCAATTTCAGTTACCAGTAGTATCTCCAAAAACCCAATATGTTTAATATTAAAGTTTAATATTTATGTTTATATTCTATATTTGTAATTTAGTTACTTTATTACTATCGTTACTTGTATCAAAATTTAAATAATGTTGATTTACTCCATAAAAATGACGGTGGCTAGTTCAGAGGAAAATAAATCAACATTATCTCTTTACGTTCGCTTTAAAAAATATAAAGAAAAATAAAGTTACAACAATTTTTTTAAATTTAATAACAACGTTTTTATTGTGGCAATGAAAATATAAAACTATATTGTTTGCTTTATGTTTGTTATAATCCTAATTTCAAAGCAAAAAATGTACACTTTATATTAATCTTTTGTATGAAAATACGAAGTCATTAATATTATCCATTGTATAGGCCTATACATTTTTGGTTTTTTTTATATATGTATTCTATTTAGTATAATTAAATTGTAAACAAAAGTTACCTCTAAATGTTTTTGCAATGCCAAACAATTTTTAATTTAATTTTTCTGCAGTACTTTTTAAATTTAGATTCTTTGGAGGTAACAAATAAAAACCCCTGTGTCATTCAGACTAAAACGTTTAAACAGGTATTACTGAAATGAAGTAGGTAGCTTTCAAGACAAATTTCTACAAATATACAAAAGCGTATATTTTGTATTAAGCTATACACACATGTTTTATTAATTTTTACATTTAAGTAAGTTAGATAATCAATATCTCAAAATCTTTATAAAATCTTTGTGTGAAAGATTTATTTTCTATCTAAGATTTCATTTTTGAATACTCTACTACATCAGATAATTTTATCACTCCAAAAAATTGCGATAATTTAAAACATAACATTATATATGAACGACCTGTAGCAGGGGGAGCAGGTTGAGTATTTACATAAATTCACATATTATTACTAATAGCTTTCTAAGATTTACAATAAAGATAATACAGACTTATTTTATAATAATAGTAGTGTTTACAAAATGAATTGTAATTAATTGTGAATTTATAGGTTAAACAGGTAAATCAATTAAATCGAGGTTAAAGGAACAATTTATATTGTTTTATCTATATTGTTATATAGATTTTGGCTCAAATTTTGTTTGCACCTTATAGATACAGGCCATACTTTTAATCCCATCGGCAATGTTAAAATCTTAAATATTGAACAAAAAATTAGAACATTAAATAGTTTAAACATTTAAAAAATATACAGATCTGTTATTAATTGGTATGGTTTCAACATAAACAGATACATAACTCATCCTCTTTGTTGAAACCCACCTTCTCAAGTACTCGAAAGCTATAATGCCCTTCCCTTGCTATTCCATCTCCATAACCTAGGTGTTAGTTTTTGGGAATCCCGTATAAGGTCTTAGTTGTCTGATGGTGCTTAGCGGCGAAACAGGTGTAACAAATATATTGTTGTTTTTGTGAAATTTAATTTGACCTTAAAACATTATTTGTAAATACGTATGTTCAAGCAGTATTCTGTGAAACAGTAGATTTTGGTTTATTTGTATTCTCCCAATCAACTTAAAGTTTGCAATTTTTTCTCGATGCAACATACAAAGCGCATATAATATCACATTTGTTCTCATTACGAAGTTTACCCACAATACTACATTTTCCTCCATCACATCTAACATGGTTTTCATGTTAACCTTAAGTAGATTGGGCACGTAGTACATTATAAAAATGTAACTTATACTATTACAATATAAACTTAATTTTTAACTTTAATTTATCAAATTTAGGTGTTTGAGTGAATCGGTTTTTAAAAGTGATAGTTTTTATACGCTATAAAAGGGTCATCGTTTTATGATGAACATTTGTTTTATTTTTCTCTTTACGTTTTTAGAAATATCGTCTTATTTTTTAAGTATTTTAAATTAAATTCTTTATTTTATAATATGTATCCACACCTTTTGCTTCGTAGGTTTCAATAAAAGAAAAAGAAAATAATGAATTTGATGCGAGTTGTTTTAATACAAAGACTTTCTATGAGTATACATTTTCTTCACATGGAAGTTTTATTAAGTTTTTAGTTTATCAGGTAGTATTATAAAATCTACGGCCTTCTTCTTAAAAACTTTACTTAAACATTAAAATTTAAAATAATTTCAAAATATTAAATCAGTCACCGAGAAAACAATACATGCTAGTTCAGAGAAGATGGTGTAAATGACTGATTGTACAAGAATAAATTTATTTTATTTGTTGAACTTTAAATAAACAATTAATTATTTTAAATTTATAAATAAAACAATCTCGTTCTCAGCTGCTTGTGGAGATAGAATTTGAAGTTTATCACATTAACAAGCTAAACATTATTCAAATATAATAGCCGCTGGAATACGGGTTTCAATTATAGAAAGAAACTACTCTTGTATTAGGCCTACTTATATTATATTCTCTATATATTATATCAACTGTAGGTGTAAAACCTAGTTTCTTCTGCAACTTCATTTTGGTCCCTTCTTGCCGTTATTGTTTATTACATTAAAGAATTATTTATAACTGAAATAACATTATATTATATTGGTAGGAAAACACGGAAAATAGTTTTTAGGGATACTTACTATCAAAGACTAATTCAAAAGAATCTCTATATAATTAAATTGAAAAATGTTGATTACCATATCTTCATCTTTCGGCCCATGTGAAAAAATATATTATAAAATAATGAATTACTTCGTTGTTTTTGTTTGTTGTGACCAAGCGATGTATAGTAAGGATAAGTAATAGGGTCATTAAGTAAAGTTGTTTTAGAGAAAGCAAATATAGCATCTAATCAACAACCATCGGTGGCGGAGTTAACCATCGTTCCAGCCATTGCTAGAGCTGGATGCATTGTACTAATTTCCGTTTAATATTATTCGTTTTTGATAAGTTATTTTAAATACTTTGAGAGTTAAAATAATTATACATTATTAGATTTAAAACAATAAACACCTTTTTATGAAGAATTAACTCTGTCATTTGGATTGATTGAAATACAATAATTGTTATTTGTGGAACTGAAAAACCATGCGAAAACGTATTTATTTGTAACGTAATACATTAATTTTAGAAATAATTTGTTATAACTAAGCAAAAATAACATTCAATCGAAGTAATTAAATCAATAATACCAAAAAGAAAGTACGATAAAACTGTATAAAGTTATAATTCAATTATACAAGTAGGCAACTGTAAATAGAATGAAGTCATTGAAAGAGATTTGTGGTTGAATCAGAAATTGCTCTTTTTAATAAATTTCTTAGACATAAGAAGAAATCAAACCAAGAAATACATTATTCGCATAATCACTTGACAAACTCCTTTTTTCAGAGTGTAAGAACTTGGTATTCAACAAAGAGATCTTCAAATTTCTTTGTTTTATCATCTTTCCTTCAAACTTGTAAGCAATACTTTTTGAAATAGCACGTGTGGCAGGCATTTGTGTATAACTTAAAATCACATTTCTATAAATAATTTGTGTGTTTTTTAATTTGTTTTCTTTACTCTTGCAATGATCGTTTTAAGTGAATTTTATATAGCTTTATACAAAAACTTCATTAAGCCTTTATAATACAATATAACTTTTAATAAAAACAAAACGTTTTTCAAATTTAGTCTATGGTTTATTTGTAGCTATTTTCAGAGTGCATATATATGGGCCGCATACCAATTTATAATTGAGATTTCCATTTTCACAATATTACATGTTTTATTGCAATGAAATATGTACTTTTATATACTCAAGATTCTGATGTAAAATAATCATAAATCATGTTCTCCCTTCAATTATTATTCTCTGACACTTTACAATACATTTCCAAATATTTGTATTAAATTTCTTTTAATTACGTTTATTATTCTTTCTTAAACTATTTACACAGAAAAAAAAACAAAAACATTGAGGGTATTTGGTAACATATTGAGGGTATTTGGTGTGGATTACGAAATAATAGCAATAACAACTTAGACTACGTAGACTACTAATAAAGAAATACATAAATGTAAGATAAACTCTGGATTCATTTATTTGTTTTATAAAGATTGTAACTTAAATAGATGAGTTTTATTATAATACAAAATAGTAGTTGTAAACTAAACAAATTTGTATTCTATCAAGGACGTGATTGACTAGCCATGCTTATGCATGGACATCGCAGTCAATAAAATAAAACCACATACAAAATATGATACGAACCTACATATTCCCTTACTATCCTACATTCCTCTGAGGACTTCTAAATGGGGCAAGTTCTTTTGGAAATGGAACACAAGGTACTTTTGATATTATGTAGGTATTTAAATTATGATGGTTAACTTTCGAGAACTCAAGCATATACCATTGCACAACAATGATTTCTATGCACATATTATGTTTTAAAACAGAGTTAGAAACTTTGTACATTTTTATTAATTGCAGGTTTGGCTATCACGTTTTAAATATTTAATGAGAGATATATATATTTAAACAACTAATATAATATATATCAATGCAAGATAAAGATCACCACTCATTAAATACAAACAATTAAATTGAATGATCTTTAAATTTTAAATAGAATTGTTTTTGATTTATTATTTTTAATATAAAAAGAAAACAGAGTTCCTAGGCTATGTATAAAAATACTACAGCAGAGCATATGGGAAATACAAAGTTAGTCAATAAAAATAAAATCTGGACAAACATAATGGCTACTGCTAGCTGTAAAGCACTATCATCAGTATTCACTTTTAAAATGTTATATATCCCCCTTTAGTAAAAGAAACCACGTAAATATATATATTTACATTTAATATTATATTCAAAAACGTATAAATATTTCATGGTTTGAGTGTAAATAATCAATGTTATATAGGTCAAAAATACAAAAATCTACTAAAAACTTACGAAATTAAACCAATATTAGGTGCATTTTTTTAAAACCTTAATGATAATTTACTGGTTTTAGTTTGCAAACCTTTAAGGCTTTCATCTTGAGATGAGACAAGATAAGGCAAATAATATGTTTATAAAAATGTTTAATTTTAAATAGAACTTTCAGGCTAAAGCAATTTGAAGAGTTGACATACATCCCAATATAAGATAAGTAACATTACTAGAGCTGCGAAGATATATCACACTCAATTCCATGTTCACCGTGCAGTACAGGTCTTACGGGAGATATTCATGCCTACTACAATTACTGGGAAAATCACTTTTATTGTCTTGCGGGTTGCATCAACTGTCCGAGCGTGCGTGGTTTTGTTTTTTGAAAGGTTAGTATCACTGAGACTGCAGTTTGTATAATATGGCTTATGGCGCTGCGTACTGCACGGTGAACGTGAAATCGAGTGTAGATCATTGGATAAAGAGTGGTGTGCCGAGTATTAGCTTCGGAACAGCATGCAATTTTATAAAAGGGTTGGGAATAAACCACATCAGGAGTAGACCCGGAAACTCTGGAAGCCTACACAGATAATTCAAACATCAGAGTGTGGAAGGGACAGTATGATAGAGATCGTATCCATTACACGCATAATAATATTATTACGCAACGTAATATACTCAGTATTAACTAGTAAAATGTTTTAAAGATGATCTTCATTTGCAAAGAAGCTGTCATCCATGCCACCAATAAAATTGTATTACAAACTGGTAAACGAAAGAACACTACGATAATTCCAGAGGGAAAGGTTGGGTTGTAGATACCATCAAACATCGTTTTGGATACCTATAAGGGAAGGAGTCAATGGTAGATATGAAGGATAGTAGTAACATTCTAACAAAGCATACGTGGTCGTATAAGACAGTAAAGAGTACGGTAATATAAGACTTAGTAGGTAAGTAAGAATACTTTACAATGTGTTGACTTTCGTAATATGTTTAATTGTGTAAAGAGGTTAGCTATGTTAATTTGGATATATAGGTGAAAAGGTAGTGTTTAGAAGAGTTAATAATGGGTCGTATATCCCGTCCATAGGCAGAATAAAACTTGTATGTTACTATTGTTCAATACTCACATCATTTAAAATATTAGACGTACTCGGTTTTAGAATTTTGAAAAAAAATATTTTTGTAAACAGTAAAACTGAAAGCAGCATTGTACATATGTCACTCATATTTTTCACAGCAACAGTCGGTTACCAGTGATGCAAACCATAACTATGTATTTCGTAATAGTTTTTAACTGGGATAATTTCTAGCTTTAATACTTATCGACGTATAACTCTTTATATAAGTTTGGTTTATGGGCCCGATTTTAATTTTGTTCAGTTCCCGATTCAATTAAGCTAATGATCTCTACGTTAGTCTGTTTTTGTTGATTCAAGTTCTACAGCAAAAACAAATACATAAAATCACAACATGAGCTATAAATATTAATTAGCAAATCCTTAGAAGAAATTATACTAATGTATTAAGTACATCAGTGATATTAAAGATCTTTAAAATTGTGGTGATTTTACGTGCTCAAACAAACCTCAAAAACATAGAATGGAGAAAATGTAATAATAAGTACATGACAAAAATGTTAATAAATTATTATAATACTAAAACGTGATCAAAGCATCTCATCTTCAAGTCAACGGAAATTTTGTTTAAGGAAGCTGGCAGATGTTTGCTATTTAAAAGTACTTAAGGTAATTGAATATACAAAACTCGTGATTCAAATTTAAAAAATGTTCTGAAATAAATATGAAATTTTAACTAATTAACAAATACTTAAAAACTGTAGAAACTCTATATCAAGTAATTAATTTTGATCTAATTGTTTCAATATGATAAACCAGGATGGTACGGCCTTCTTTTAAAAACCTTGCCTAACATTAAAATAATAGTTTCAAAATATGATATCAGTGACTGAGAAAACCCCTATATGATAGTATAGAGATCTTGTAGTAAACAAATAATTTATAGTTAAAAAAATTTCGTTCGAAGCTGCGTATGCAGGTAGATTTAGAAGTTTACCCCATTAACTTCTACAAGCTACTAACATTAATCAAATTTATTCGTCTATTTTGATAAAGGGTTGCAGTCATAGAAACAAAATGTTTTAGTATTATTTATAAGGTTTCTCTATATTATATCTACTATGAGTCTAATGCTTAGTTTGTTCTGCAGCTGTCAGATATTGCAGCTGTGGTTAGTAGCCTCAAAAATAACTTTTACAATAGTTTTAGATAAAGTTAAAAAGGTTTACAATAACTTTAAACTGATTTGATAGTATGCCTGAATAGAAAGTTTAACATTTTTAAATTTAAACCTCCATTTTTCCCTTAAACTAGGGGCCAAAGTTATACAAACAATGTTTGATATTTAGAAATTAACAACAATTTTGAACGGGCTCGATATAGTAATACTAAGGCTGGCAGCACACAGGAAGGAGCGGGAGCAATGAAACATTTTGCTCCGAGTAATATTATGTTTTGCTCAGTGTGAGGTGCAAAGCTGACGCAAGACGCGAGGATCATGGAGCGGCTATTGGATCATTTTTAGTTTGCGATTGACAGAGTAGAAATGAGTGCCAAGGTTGTCTAAGAAGAGGTCAACGTTGCCACAGCATTATGACAGTTTGTTCAAATGTTAGACTCAAGACAGGGTAGAAACTGTAGAAAGAAAAGAGACCTTTTATTGTACATCAATGAACTGTAACGTGATCCTGCAAATTTGTATAGCTTCTGTCGCATGAGTATAACCAGTTTTACAGTATTGTTAGGACTGACTCAAGACATGATAACCAAGCAGAACACCAGTTAGAGGAAAAGCGTATCTTACCAGTAAAACACAGGTAAAAGCTCATTGAGATTGGCGAGGTAGTGGTACCTCACCACGTTGTAAAGGGAGACGTAATGTACTCACTGTCTCACGTGCGGCTTATGTGCGGGTAAGTGGCGTACACCACGTTTGTAACGATTGTGGATGGTTCAAAGTATACACCTTAATGCCATGTGGTAACATTTACACATCGGTAGCTGAGTATTATGCTCATATATGTCCATTCCTATCACTACTCATCCTACTCTACCTTCTGTGAAATTCATGCTGCTGCTGAAATATACCCTTACCATCTGGTGGTGTTAGAGGTGCCAACGTGATTATACAGCCGGATGAAAATACAACAGATGTTTTCAAATAACGACATTCGGTGTTACAGAAGTACACGAGGAAAACTTTATGCCGACCTTCAAATTTCAAGGGCAAGTTTACCACCGAAAATTAAGTTTGTTGCATTTATCTGAAAATGATCTTTCATTTTTACAAATATAATTTGCCAGAAATTGTGAAAATAGACAGAACTTGCCTTAATATCTTTCTTGACGTGAAGCCTTGCTCGGTTGCCCAATTCCAAAAAATGCTGCCTCATCACAACCAGTACACACGAGATTTATTTTACAACCCCTTTGAGAGTGTTCCGAGAAGTATTGGAGTTTAAGGTTATGATTTATGCTAACATAAAACCTGCAAATTAACATAGGGGTCGTTATAACACGCCAACAACAAGCGAGATTGCCTTGGTTATTGTGGGTTAGGAAAAAGGAGACATCATTCTCCACAGTAGAGACACTAAGTTGAAGCGGATTGACGAAACTCGGGAAACCCGTGCTGATGAGGTGAGAGCGTGTCTTAAATCATTCTACCTTAAGATCAAAGTCCCATCGTTTCGAGTGAACGTTAGAATTCATCTTAAAAATGATCTTGGATCAGAGGAGTTTTCAAAGTTACTTATTCAAATCGCATATGGTAATGTACCTGAAGAGAAAGGCAAGTTAGTAATTCCATATAATCTTTGATTTACAATCAAACACCTAAAATCTTTGACTGAATATATCCACCCCAATTTAAACAAACTGTACAAAGGTAATCTGATTTGGATTAAAGAAGGAGCTATTTTAACTCCGAAGAGCGACTCCGCAGCCAGCCTTAGTGATTTTGTATTGGATCAACTTTCTTCAGAATCGGTTAAATATCAGTCTGTAGAATCTTTGGTTGAGTTTTAGAACGCTGTTCACTACCCTGTAGAGTTCCTTTAGACTTTAAACCCATCAGGAACTCCACCTCACAATCTCTCCATCAAAATTGAAACTCTAATAATGTTGCTGTGCAACTTGTTCTCTCTAAAACTTTGTAAATGAACCAGACTGCAGGTTAAACCTTACATTGGTGTGTCATTGAAGCAATCATATACACAGACTTTCAGTCTGGTGATACCATTGTATTTGGATAACCTAATAGAACTCCGATCCAATGCAATATTTTGTTCCACTGGAAATTCGACTTTTTTGGCGCTATCTATTGGGGAAACGAAGGAAGCTGGTTGGAAACACAAATGCTTACAATGCTTTCTCCCTAGCGCTACCTCGCGGCGCGATCATGTACTATTTTCGCGAACACCTTTTTTCCCCGTATGGATGCAAAATCTATTTATTATTCATGATCTATGGTGATACTGCAGCCAAAGAGGCAAACAAAAATCGTTGTTTATCCTTATTAAGGATGTTTTATAAAACAAATTCAATAAAAGAGACATCATTTTTTCTTAAGCCGAATTTACTATTTTCTACAACAGTTCATACCTATTCAAACAATAATTTAGTTCTTAAAAAGTTTGCCTGCAAATACCAGTAGCCTTGCTATAAAAAACGCCAGGAGTAGTGGTGGGTAGAGGCATTTGCCTAAAAAAACTGGCTGGTAGATCGTTTTTAGAACATAACTATCACTAATGCTTTTTTTAACTTTGTAATTCGACTTGTGAAAAAAAACCTACCTTTAAATATGTCAAACCCAAGGGTTACGCTGTAAGTATGCTAAAGTTTTCGGTCATGTATAACCGAGTCTGTGGCTGAGTCTCTACTGTTGAGAAACATTATTTTAGTGTAAACTAATATTCAATCAAATAAACAACACATACATACAACATGTCTTACAAACTTCGAAGTATTTAATGACTTATTTATAATAACTTTGCAAAATATCTTAAAATGTTGCTTTAGTTTTTCACGTTAAAAGTAAATGCATTAAATTTGAATATATGTAGTATAATAATATTGCTCCTCAAGTCAAATAAAATTTATATAATCATAATAAATCCAATAAATTTCAAATGGATAGTTTAACTATATCCTGCTGTGCAAAAGAATCTTACAATAACAAAATATACATTCTAATAAGTGTTAATTATAATATAATTGTTAGATAATGATTACAATTTTTCATGATAACAGCGATAGTACAATTTTTAATGTTTCACTTAAGGTGCGATGATAACACAAATAAAATTATATTCGTTTTAATATAATTTATATATATATAAATATATTTTTAAATTATGTTCTTTTTTATTTTACATAACCAATTTTAATACCAGACTAGGTATTTTTTAATATATTATTCCTCATTATTATTGTCGTAACCATTTATCTTTTAACTACAAATAATGCTGCCTCATGTAACCCACATCATACAGTTCTCAAGTATCCAACAACCATTAGCAGCGAAATAAGTGTTTTAGCCTTACTCTAACTATATATTTATGATACATTAGTAAACTTGACACTCTAAGTAATGGAAGTATATTTATATCCGTCAAACCAAGGCAGAAACAGAAGACATTGAATTGACATGTACTTAAACTTTGAGAGATGTATATATTAAGCTAAAAACTAATATTTGATTCGTTTACATTTAGACTTACAATAGTTTCTAATATTCTCACTATTGCGTTTCCTTGGGTAATAATGATTTTTTTTTACTATACGGCTGAATTTTGGTACCCCCTTTCATAAATTTTTGCATTCTTTAGTTAGGTAGTTATTGAAAGGTTTGTTATAATATTGATAGGATTTAGTATTGTGAACACTATAGGAGTTAACCATTTTATTAGACTTCCAACCAAAATTCGTCTACACCTTGACCAAAAATGTGTGAAATGTAAAAGAATTAAACGTTGGAAGTTTATATTTATTCCTTTACTTTTAGTTTGGATTAATCAAAAAACCAAAAACTGAAACTGGTATTATTATGATTATTATTATTCTTTATCGAGACCAATATAACCTTGTACTTGTTGTTTACTTTTTAACAATTTTCCAATGTAATTTCTATATTTACTTTATAAACAAGAAACAGACTGTTGCACTCTGTTTCACTTACGTTGAATAAATTATATACTGAAGGACGTGCAAACTTACTTACTGCTTGTTCTCTAGTAAAGCAGTTTATTGCAGCAGTGACACTGTTAAAACAGGCAGAATAGCATTTGTATTATTTGTACGGAATCTATTAATTAGTAAATATAAATGTATATACTAAATCTATATATTACAACGATCCGTCTGTAGCTGCCCTCTGTTCTGTAGCTAATTCTACAACGGTACGTACTCAACTTTCTGGGAACACTAAATTTAAAAAATCGTGCAAAATAAGTTGACACTCTAAGTAATGGAAGTATATTTGTATACGTCAAGCCAGTACTAACAAGGCAGAGACTGAAAATTGACATAAACTAAAGTTTGAGAGATGAATATCTTAAGCTAAAACTAACATATGATTAGTTTATTTAGACGAATTATTACAAAATATAAAAATATGTGGTAGTTTATTATAACTAAGTCAACATATTACACAACATATTAATTTAAAATTCTACTGTTGATCTTGTATTGTGACTTGTACAAATTTTATTAAATACATAAGTTTATCCACTTCCCACCTCTCAATTCCTCGATTCTGACAGTTATTAAGAGCATTTACCAATATATTGGTTTATTACTTTTTATCTTAAATAAAAAGAAGCATTTTGCACAGATGGTGTTTACGAATATAAAAATATATCGCATTAACGGCAAGATTAATTTCAGGCTGCAAGACATTAGTTCGTATTTAACAGAATAAATTAGACACAAATAGTTAAAGAAATGGCAAATATTTATGTTCATTCTTATTATAAATTTTACAATATGCATTGTTTGTGCATGTGTTGTACACAGTAAGTTGTATCGTGTTTTAAACAGCTGACATTTTAAATACTAGAGACGTTCTGAACTACATTAACTAAACACAATCAGTATAATATAACTGACAAAATACTATAAGGTCATGTTACTTAATCTTGTGATTTTTTAATTCTAAATATTACTTGTTTTGTAAAAGATACTATATTTCCATGTAAAAATTTTAATATTATTTGTTTAACAACTAATTTGGGTTTAAAACATATTTTTCTATTTCATTGTAAATAAATTAAATGTATATTCTCTAAAATAAATGAAATTAGAAATTCCTATAGTTTTTAAAAATCATAAACAAATGTACGCTTTCCTCGAAAGTTTTACACCTATCTTCGAAATATCTATTAATCGGTAAAAAAAGCCCAACATTAATTAAACTTCAACTACATTCTCTGTTCATGTTCTGTAGATGAAAGTTCGTAAATAAATACGGTTTTTGTGTAGAAATGTTGTTTAATACGTTTCAACCAAACTCAATGATAGAGCTTCCAAATAATCCTTACTTACATAAGACTTAAAAGATAAATTTGAACGTTATAAGAAGATTACGTTAGCAAATAATTTTAGGTTCTCGTCCCATGAAGTAAAGCTTCTTACGAATGTCAATTTTTAAATCTTTGTAATAAAATGTAAAATCAATACTTTAACAAAAGCACCTTTTATACATATACATAGTGATACAATTTATAGAACTCCAAATCTTTATAGGAAGGTAACATCGACCCAAAAAGTAAGATTTAGAAGTAATCTCTTCATTAAGTTATTTAGATTTTCGCAATCATATTTAAATGTTCATAGACGAACTATATAAGGTAAGATAAATAAACTTATCATTGTAGATGGTTATTTTAATACTAATTGCACATCAATAGTTTTGATTTAAATTTAATTAGTGAAGCGAAATATAACTTATTTATAATAGTATCACATTTTATTAGGTATACCAAGAATTAAATAAATTGTTACTGCAATTAATCATGAGTTAATAGCGCATAGCCCCTAAGGGTCTATATTTTAGCTGACCGATTCAACAACATAATTAATTACCTAGACAAGAAAACTTTATGCAAGAAGTAGAAACAAATAGTGTTGAATAGAAAAACTATTTGATGAATTCATTGTTGACATTTTAGTGTATAGTATTTTGACCTTTAATTAACAACTGTACATTACTATATATGAATTAATTATTGAATTCCTTCCAGTTCACTGCATATAACTTGGGGATTCACTATAGTAAAATGGGGATTCGCAAAATATCCAATAAAAAATTACTTTCGAAAGACGTGGAAACCACAATACAATCTGATAGATTTAACGTTAAACATTGAATGATCTTAAATGTAGATAAAACTTGTTGTATAAACTTTAAGTTAAGAGATGAGTCCAAGTTTAAAGCGTCTAAAGAGCCATTAGCGGAAAGTTGTATTGTAGTTCTGATTTCTTCCATTCTATATGTTTTTGGGTTGGTGAATCTGAATCTGATCTTTCCCAAAAAAATGTCGTGACGTAACATTGAATAAAATGCAAAAACATGAAATATCTCATGTTTTGACAGGTTTTTTTTAATTATAACACGAAAACTATAAATTTTAGCGAATAACTTTGCTATTCAAAATGAAAGAACATAACATTATACTTCCTAAAAAGTTTAGTCTATAGGTGTTTTTCTCCGATGAACCGTTCGGGCTCAAGTGCTAGTTGAAAATTTTTATATTTAGGCTGTCTAAGCAAAATCAACTTTTCCACTCCAAAACTATAATTTATTGTTAAAGGCTATAGACTGGTTTCAACTGTTATACCACCTCCAGTAATAAAACAATATTGTTTAAACTAAAACAAAATAATATACCACGTCTTTAAAACGAACTAAAAAGTATAAAATAATTTATCCTATCCCCTTACAGACTTATAAACCATACAGATTCCGAAACCCTTACATATTGTTTTGGAAATTTGGGATTGTGAGATTTTAATAGCTAGCTGTTAAAGTTAAAAACGAAAAAGTGGGGCGTTTGCAATAAATACTTAATGCATGAATATTTAACCTAAGTCAATACAAATTGTATTGCACTGCAAATTATATGAATTGTTTTGCGAGTTTTCTCAACGACAGTTTCTTCACTCGTTAGAACTACTGTATCTATATCCTGTCAATAAGTCAAGGAAAATATCATAAACAGAGCAGAAGGACCTTATGGTGATAAGTATGGACAAGCCATAAACTTTTGCTTGTCTCATATGATTTTCACTATCATAATTTATGCAAAAAAACTCTGTACAAACGTCCAAAAAAACTAGAAAAGAGAAAAGTGGTTCATTCGCCAATTATGTAGCAGCAGCAATGGAATATGTCTACACTTATCTTGAGAGTAGTGATGAAGAGTTAAAGTTTTCACTTGACGAGTTGATGGAGCTCATCGAGAGTAATTATCGTCCTGACAAAAATAGGGTCAAAGCTCACCCACTCAAAATATATGGAAGCGATATAATGATTACCTTTCCTTCAAACAAGAAGCATTTAGTGTGTTTAAAAAACATAGAGTATACAATTGTAATGATGCTTGGTACCAGCAGGCGTTAAAAAGTTAACTAGTTATGACTCTGATAAGACGGCTGCTGCAATTATTATTGATGATATCGAAGCCTGTTTATGAGACATGATACGGTTTTGGTAGAAAATTAGGAACTCATGCCTGAAACCATCCGTAAATTTATGGAAACAGTTGTACTAAACATAAACCTTGGGGACCTTGGTATGCGGAAGAAGAGGATCACAGCGATGACTCACTGTCTTATAGCAGCTGTGAGGCCAGATCATTCGTAGGGTTGGCAGTGCTTCTGTACAAGAAATACGACTCAAGGAAATTGGTCGATGTGGTTTCCTCATAGGGGTTTTGTTCATCTTATACAGGAGCTGTTCGCTTGGAAGCATCAGCAAGAACGGCGATCCACTGAAAGTTAACCAGACTTGATTTTAGCAGAAGACAAGATGACGCTGATTTTAACGTTCATACAATCTACGGATGCAACAACACCTGTCACGTTGGGTGGCATTTCCAGTATTGTACCAAAAATTAAGTAGCACCCAATCAGTTCATCCCTTGATCGAAAACGATACCGTCACCTGAGGTTTCTGGAAGTTATGAAGCTGTTTAACTGATCCATTTTGAAAGTACAAAACTGAAGGTTTAGCTGAAAATATATGAGAATAGATCTCAAGGAAATGAATACACCAACAGAAAATGTGATTCCATCTGTACCTGATCTTCTGTGGCTCTATGGGAAAAGCAAAGACATTTCTGACCTCTCCGGATGGAAATGATTTAAGGAAGATGTTACAAGGTCCCATATACACTAACGTTTGTTAGATACCAGCCATTTTTATCACTGCTCTTCCAAGTTTTATAATACAAAGTTGACTCAATCCAAGTTACCTGTCTACTTTAAATCCCAAGACATTCTTTCTGGCTGTCCCGATGATCTCACTCCGCCAAATATTGTTGAAAAATATCTTTAAACGTTTTTTGGGAACGATATGGTTTAAGATAAAACAAATAAACGTAAGACATTGATTACATTTTATTGTTCGGAAAGCAATATAATACAATATACATTTTCATGATATACCTCCATCAAAAACCACTCCTAAATACCTACACAAAGTATTTTGTTAGATGAAAATGCAGGAACACCACAACAAATTCATAATGTTGATAATGTAAACGCTTTAAACTTAGACTCCTCTCTAAGTTTAAGTTTATTTAACAAGTTTTATCATATTCAAGACCAGATTTAAATGTCTTGTAAACCTCAACCTTAAATCTATCAGCTTGTGAAGTTGTTTCAACGTCTTTCATGTGTTTATTATTTAATAGATATTTTGCAAATCGCCATTTTATATTTGGATAAACAATGTTGTTCGTTCTATTGTATTGTATCAATGTTCCTCATAATTAGTTCACAAAATTCTAATCGACGATCAAAATCGTCTTCACTTAGCTCTTGAACCAAACGAATTTTGTACGCTTTAAAACCATCGCCATGTAAAACTCTACAAACTGATGTTTGAGATATACCTAACATTAGGGAAATATTTGTAGTTGAGGCATGAGGCATGTAGTTTTAAACGTCAAGTGACAATGTTTCGTTTGTAGCAGACTTTGGTCTTTCATTTTTGGGGCGGTCTTTAACGCTGCCTGTTTCCTGGAAACGTTGGATGGTTTTTTTTAACTCCTGATTTAGATACTAGGTTTCGATTAGGATAAGTGTCATTAAATACATTTCTTATTTCATCATAAGACCTCACCTGATCTCCGTAGCCTCGCATCATCAGTACCATAATACGCTCTTGTTCACTTAAAATCTTCCTTTCAACGTACAGTATCACAAAACACGTCTTAACTTTGTTGATTAACTAGAAACTGAACCTGATACTGGACTTCCTCAAAACTGATAAGATAAGGATGTAGGCATACCCTACAGCAGGTAATAACTGTAAAACAGGTTTGAGTTTGTAAGAAAAGTGGTTGTCTATTTAGGTTATTTACCACCTGAATGTGGATGTTCATGTTTTGCCTCGATGAAGTTTTACTTAATTTCGATGAGCTGCCATTTTATTATTGGGTTGAGATAGAAAGCTCTTGTTTCCACTGTTCTTCTTGTTTAATCAAGACCTTTAAAATTAGGCGTCATTTAATGGGTCTTTACATTTACAAATTTTGAGCTGCCCCCAAAAGTCTAATTTTGGGGAAAAGGGCAAAGTTGTAATAGTGACTAAGAGGTTAACTTTTATTTCCTAGAAAGGTGTCCTGAGTTTCATTTTTTTATCTTTATCCGTTAAAATTTTAACAGGGTGTATCCATACTTTGACACATACTGTATATACTTTCTTATACACATACATTAAAAAAATGTATGATTTAAAAATGCTATGTTATAATTACCATGAATTTCTAGTGTGTATACATTAATAAATTGTATATTTAAACCCTATTACTTAATTAAATATAAGTTTACCTTCTTTTATGAGAAGTTTAATCTCTCCAACTTATTAACCATAATTACTTATGAATATTTTGAGTTAATGTTTAAAAATCTAAATCACCCATAATAGTTTGGCACGTTAAATTAACATACTATACTATATATGCAGCATTCTCTTTTGTAAAATGATTAATGCACTTATCACAAAATAAATAGAAATTTAAAAATGCACGTTTCATAAATATCATTAATTATCTTAAAAACCTAAACAAAATTGTAATAACAATTAAATTAATAAATCCCACACATCAAGTTGAGAGAAACAATGAAGGCAGTGTCTCAATTTAACTTCATTTATCAATAAAATTTAAATGCTCAGAGTTAATGATAAAAACAACTAATTTGGTTTAAAGATTTATAAGATAAATGTTAATAAGTTATAATTATTTGTTGTGTGTTTAAGAATACATGCTGCTATAAACTATGATGATTTAATACTATGAGTGAATCATACAGTTGAATTGTAAAACTGTACACATTACTACTAATTTATACTTAATAACTTTACATTTTAAAACACCTAGTTGCTTATTTACCATAACAACGGTGTACATTTACAGTAAATATAAATTAAATTTACTTTAAAAACGAATTGATTTCTCAGTGACGAAGTTTAATTTTCATACACCTATGGCTTATTTTTAACTTCACAAAGCGTTCACAAATCATACCATCAGAGTCTTGGAGAAATAAAGGAACTTTCGTTATTGTTTATAATGCTTACAAAAATGTAGTTTAGGGAGAATTTTAGATCATCTTTGTCAAAATATTAACTATGGAATAGGTATAATTGTTTTGTAGAAGTATATATTATAACACACGTTTTTAATATCAATTATGTGTTTACACTACATATCAAAGTAATATAATTATCTTATATAGATTAGGCATTAATGCTAGATTAGTTTACATTCAAGTACACAAGTTCTTGTTAACTACTTGCCCTCCAAATTTAACTGTTCTTTTTTATCCATTTAACAAGTAGCATGATGTAAAAGTTGTAATCACAGCTAAGTTTAGGTGTACTTCTGACGTCAATTCCGTTTATAAAATTTCGTTTTTACTGGATATTATTTCAAAGTACTTAACCATATTTTTATTTTCTAAAATTATTTATATCTATCAATATTTTGAACTTGTATATT
>JAGFPH010000245.1:93211-155711 GCA_018207615.1 Philaenus spumarius | reverse complement strand
CATTATTAGTCATTTTTAATTTTACTTTTTGCAGTATTTATGTTTTATTTTATTTGTAGCCTATAATGATTCTAAATTTAACTAGAACAATGCTTGCATCTATATGTTCAAACAACACATGCGTATGTTATTTAAGTAGTCATAAGAGTCTGTTTTGGATGTGCGGATCATTAAACAAATTCAAATAAAATGCCAAAAACCATTTTGACTTTTACTACATCCTTAACCAGCTCATTTGTAAACAGTTTTAATTACAGACAATGATCTCACATTTACAGACAAGAGAGGTAGAAGTAATTTCTGATTTAACAAAATAACTTTCAGATTTTGTTAGTTGACTGAGAAGATTTAAACTGATTACTTTAGAAGCGCGATGGAATTTGATTTGATTTGATTTTGATGTTTAATCGTGCGATAAAGTTATTTGGCGACGTGTGCTAGATAAAAACAGTACAGATAAAGTTAACGTATAAAATAAACTTTATAAATGCAGATATTTTTCATAATCTAGCTCAATGTGAATAACAAAAAAACACGAACTACCCAACCAAAACACACCTAAGAAAAGTAAAGAAATTATTATATATAATAAATTACAATTTTATGTACTTAAATTATTAATAGTCATCTTCCTCAGATAGTTGTTACTATAATAATTAATTACCATGCAAAGTTATTAAGTGTTTCGGCATCGTCTCTCTTAACAGGTTACATACAATTACTTTGGCTCTTAGATCGAGAGAGGAAATGATACAAAATTCCCTACAAAAAGAACACAAAATATGATATAAAAATAATAGTTTGCTGATTCAAAAGAAAAATATTTAAAAAATTTACTTTCCAAATCTTGTACTGTCGAGATTTTTTTCCTTGCAGAAATTCTAAAAAGGAGGTAAATGACAGATATAATTTCTAGTTTACACTAGTTAATTACTATAAATCTAGAACGTAATCTGTGGTAATCGTTCAGGTATATTCTTTTATAATTTAATTAACTGTGATACTGAAAATTAAAATACGTTCATTGAATATTTGCTTAAACTTTAATTATTTACTTTGCAACGGAACGAGGAAACAATTTTATTATGTTGGTAATTTGCTCTATTTTAATTTTTTTATATATATCAGGCAAATACATAGATCTCACTTATAACAAAAACTGCTTTAATTGTAAATTGGAGAAAAATATACATCAACAAAAGTATTAATACGGGATTTATATAACAGAGATGCAAGCAGTTATAGTTTTTCTTAAAATATTATAAATTTTAAAATTTAAAGTCATAATTCTAACATTAAGGAATTTTTAATATTTACGATTTGCAGATAGCTCCAAATTAACTTTACTTTTTATAAATCTCACGTGTATCATAAATTAATTATAACTGTGTATGCCCTAAACTAATCCAAAATAATTAATTACTTTTTCGTAACTTGCTCAATTTCATAGTTACAATTCAAAAGGTATGTGTTTAATTCTTTTTTTCTTCTTGGTTCAAATATCAGAGTTTCAAATACAATGTATTTACGTTCACTGAATGTACCGTCTACAATTATTACTGTAGTTTGTTGCAGCGTATAGCAGTACCGTAATCCTCAATAAAAAACCCTTTATTGTAAAAACACAAACATGGCCGTGTAACATGGTCAAAACGTATTCATTTTTATAGTAGTATTTCAAATGATTAAACTCACGGTATACTGCACATATTATTTTATCTCCACATAACCAGAAAAAAGGCCAAATTAAAGTTACGTTACCATGTTTTAAAATAACTGAATGTTTAGTTTGTTAATACAAACTACATGACCACAAAGAAACTTGGAAGAATAAAATGAACATGAATCGACACCTAATTATTTATGATTAAATCTACTATGTATTTTAGAAGTACAAAAGTATGTAAAATTGGAATCATATTTTTGTCATTGACTCACTGAGCTCTTTCACTTAGACGGTTTAACAAAATTAAGGGCATAATTAATAATTTGCACTTCCAAACAAACCTAATACTTGTTTTTGTTTAAGTTTTTAAAATAAATTTTGAACTTACTATTGTGTAATAAATAACAAAAAATGTTGACAATCGAAAGTATTCGTGAACGGTCTCCGAAAATGTACGTTAGACCGTGTTTGTGTATAAATTGTAAATGTGTTGTGATTAATGTCGTTTAAGTGTTTGTGAAGTGTATTTGTGAAACATTTGATAATGACTGAATTGAAAAGGCAAAACACATCGAAGTAATGTGAGTAAGAAAAGAGATATACTAACCACATCAAACCAAGGATAGTTGACGGAATTCACGGTAATTAGAAGTATTGTCATTAACTATCCAGTAAGGCTACTTACATTATAGAATTGAAAAAATGTTATATCACAAAATCGTACAATGATTATTACTTACAATGATATGATTATGTTGAAGTGAAAATAATTTCTAGATTTAGAATAATATTAAGATAAAATATTACTAAAATTGTTGGGGGGAGTAGCGTTATTGTCTAGTATAAACAATATGTATGAGCATTTCAGCTAATGGCAACAATCTCAATAAATTGAAATAAAATTAGTTTAGCTTGAAGTAAATTTAAAAAAAAGTAATACATTTTAATTATTGATTATTTATTTATTTTTTTATATTAAATCAATATTTTCAAAAACCTTAGAAGTATGTTTTTAATTACATTACTACACATTCCAAAAGTTACGACTTAACATTCTAAAGTTAAAAACTTGAACATGAAAATAATACGACTAAAACAAAATTTTACAATATTCATAGTTTCATGAAAATATCAGCACTGACATCTGCAGGTAGCACATTTACACGGTAGATTCAATTTGCAAACTTTATGAGAAATACTGAGAGTATAATGTAACTTCATATTAAATGAGTTTAACTCGAACTTATTGTGCTTGATATTTGTAGTTTTAATAGGTACCAACAGTTTAACAAAGTTTGTCCTTCATTCAATTTAAATAAAGATACATTTTCTATAAATTATAGCAAAGTAAATAATTTTAGTAAATACATAAGCTAACATTTCTTTATCACCTTTGTACTCCTTTATATAAAAGAATACACATTATAACAGCATTAGAAATATGAATTGTTGAAATATATTTATTCCCTAATTGCAGTATCAAATAATTCTGTAAATATTATTAAATGATTGTTATCAATTTTATACTTTAAATTTGTTGAAGTCAAACATTATGCTGATGAAGGAACAACACTATGCTTTAAATATTTAAGCGGATTGAAATACGAAGTACAAAGTGGAGTATAACTATGTTGTTATATTGTTTTAATAAAGTTAGTAGACCTACATAGTTAATATTAAGGCTTTAGTTGCAAAACATAAAGTGTTAAAGGCCCTTTGTATACAACCCAATTAAAATATTGTTTATTAAGTATACAAGTAATTCATAATCAGTCTGCCTTAATTGAAATAAAAAACATTTACCTACATGAATAAGTTTATTTCTTAGTTCGTGACATTTTTTCAAGCAGCAAATTAAATAAAACACGTTTTAGGGACCGTGTTTTTACTGTCCTAACTTTGATTAGCCACTATTTGTTTGGCATAATGGTCATTTTGAAACTTAAATTCTGCACTAGGAGAACTACATAACTCGATTTTTGTTTTCCATACTTTGCATGAGGCATCTTCCAGGAATTTCTCATAGCCAGGAGTTATATCATCACCTAATCTCCACTGAGAGCGTACCCAATTTTTATTTGCTACCTGAAATTAAATCAAGGTAGTTCCCCAATTAGGTAGAAACACACTTAGGTAATCAATAAATAAAGCTTCTTACTGCAATATATTAAATCTATTTAGAAAATACTTGTTCAGTTGGGTATTCGTGTTTTTTTAGTGTTAAAATAAAGTTGTGCAATGTTCGAAATATAGTTTAAAATAAAAGTTAAGGCTATATATACTAATATTCTTGTAATTCGACATATTTTATTAAACATAGTGTGTGCTCTTCAGATGCAGCAAATACTTCCAATACAATAAATTCTCTTGCAAATGGTTTTAATAATAATCATCAATCTAAAAATGTGTTAACAAATCATTACATTAGATACAAATTCAGAAGTCGATTACCTGTTAATTGTCTTTCGCGATTATTATGATTGGTTTAAACACAAACTATGATATAAACAAGGACGTTTGGGATTATCTTAATTTAGAAGCTAGACGTAACCAGATAATGGCATCGTGGATTGAATATTGGGATCTATACAGAATCATTTTGCTACTTAATGTTTAACCACCAATATCTACAAGTACGTTTTAATTAAATTAATTTGTATATTTACTTTTAAAATTTCCACAACGATAACAGCAAAGCCATATGTTGAAAGTGCAGAATTTGGAAACTGTTCATATTCTATCTTTTATTTTTTGTTTTTATATTCATTTATAGTTTTTACAACATTAGAAAGTAGCTGTACATTTGCAATAATTTACATAGATATGCTTATTATAGCTTATCATTTAATAATTTACTTAAATAAAACTCAATGTAAATAGCTATACAATTAATTATGTGTACATATTTAGTTTCAACGCATGAATTCAAAATATTTTGTATAAGAATTAAAATTTAATGTTTGTTTTGTTTTACAATAAAATTGTTAAGAAAAATAAATGAATCACTAAATAAATGTGTATACTCGTTTTTATTTTGTTAAATATGTAATATAATTTTCTTTAATGCTTGATTTATAGGTTTTAGTGTATTATTATTATTTTTCCAGTACTGTGGTTATATCATTCATTCAAACTTTTAAACTAGTTTTCATTTGATTTAAGTATATCTTTCGTCATCCCATACATAGATTATTACCACAGCTAGATATTTATTAGTTACTTTATAAACAATATTTTGATATGGTTAATTAAAACCACTTAGGACGTAGCAGAGTTTTAAGCAACAACTACTACTTTGTAATGTAGCTATATTACTATATAGCTTCTTTCTGTATGCCAGAATACTTATCTGCAGCATTTATTGTATTCAACTATATAAGACGTGTTGTTTTTCAAAGGCTTCAAATATTTTTCACTTTTGGTATGTTATTCGACAAAGTGAAAAGCGCAAGATTTAAAATATAACCGATAATATGTTGAGCTTTTATCATCGTAGCAACAGATTAAAAATCATATTAAAATTAATATTCCAATAGCGAAATTACACACAGAGTAATTAAATGTATTTAATTGTAAATAAGGAGTGAAAAACTAAATCAACAGTTTAAATAAGAAATTAAGATACAATTATCTGTTATAATTTAATAAAATAAGAATAATTTATACAATACGGAAATAGTACAATGCAACTGTATACATTGCACATTGTCTGAGATTAAAAGTAAATATAATTATATTGTAATGTAATTGTGTCACGGTAATTATATTAATGTTCAGTGGATTAAACACTTTACTTTGGGAACACAGATGACACAAATGTAACAACAATTGAGGCTGTTTTGTTGTTTAGGCTTGCCACAGTAATTTACTCGACTAACAAGGACAACCGTGTGTTAAACCAAAGTCTGAACTAAGTTGTAATTTACGTCTTGAAACACATGCAACACCATTAAAACATGAAACCTAGTTATACACATTATCGAATTTAATTCTAGTCATACATGTTCCGAGTTACAAAATAAACAATTTCTCTTTAAATAAATAATTCTAAAAAATAAATTGAGCTTAAATTATATTTAAAGTTTTACATGTTGTATTAGAAACATTTTTTAGTATTCATTGAGCAACCAGTTAACTGTTAATCATCTTGTAGTTAATTATACAAGCCAGTTTGTTTCCATCAGTTTGATAGCTTCTCTGGAATGTATATATTGTTCAGATGTGGTTTTAAAACTTTCCCGTATCAGATTTAATGTTGTTTACATATTAGTCAAACTGTATATAATAATAATTTAACAATTCTTTACCTTATGTACTTTAAATTGAATATACCTTATTCAATTTATATACCTATCCTCGTACATGTTCTTCTTCCTGTGTCCACCTTTATGAGGGGTTAGTGTACTAGACATTGAAGCTGAAAGTCCACGGTTGGAAATTAAAACTAGCACTTTTAGGTATTGAAGGTATATGGTAACGAATTATGGGAATGCAATTTAAAGATTGTTCATTTAGATGTATGATATCATTTATATAATTTAAAACAGTAATTGATAATTATACTGTTTTTTTACATAAGTTTCGGTAAGGACCGATTAATTTTTTTTAAATTCAAAAATATCGTTAATAAATAACTTCAAAATGAAAATTGGTTTACTTCTTTGTTAAATAAAAGAAAATATTAGGAGCTTAAAAAAACTTTACAAAAATAATATAAATTATGTCGGAAATAATTCCGTAATAAAATTAAAAACAACTTATTTTAAATGCAAATGAGATCAATTAAATATACTTACCACAAATAGTTTAATCCTACTATGTAATTTGAAAATAACTGTTTATCATTGAATCATTGTCTGAAACGTATTTTTGTATTGGTAAAATACATCTCTTACTGACGATTGGAGGTTTTAAACAAATTAAAATTTATTCAAAATTTTAAACCAACTTATTGCAAGCTTCATAAAACTAAATTTCATTTAATAAAATATTTAACATTGTATATGATGTTAACAATACAATGTTTTATTTTATATAATGTTTTTATTTTTATTGATGGTTAGTACATGTAAATTTTAAAATAACACACAAAAAAAATACTGTAATTTATAATTCGATAACAATTTTATCAACTTCGCAATTGAATGATAAATATAAAGTTTAAGTTCTTAAAATACATTAGTATTGAAATGAACTTTAGGTTATATTTACAATAAAAACATTTTTAATAATTAATTATTGTAGAGTACTTCAAAGCTACAGGAAAATTCATATTTAAGGCTTATATCATAAAATTATCAAAGCTATGTTATAACAAAACAAGGAAAATATAACTATAAAAATATTTATGTCTGCAAACATAATACTTTTAGTGTGAAAACGTATGCTAGCTATTCTCACTAGGTTAAATGACATTCCTTGTCTATAAAATAAAAGACAATATCAAATTATGTACTTTATTGCCTCTATTTTGCAAACAATGTACAACAACAGAAGGTCTACTTTAAATAAAATAGCGTTTATATTAAAGTAATGCAAATTTTTATTTTTATTATGACGTACCTATCTTTTAAACATAGGCATGTTTTGTTCTACTGTGTCACATATTTTTTTCTGTTGAAGAATATTCAATAATATTTAAACTAATCTAAATAATAACCGTTGTTAAAAAAAAAAAAAAAAAAACAGATATTGTACTTTTCATAAAATATAAAATAGTTTTGTAAAACATTATTCAGCAAGAAAAACTGTAATAGTAATCAAGAGATAACCTTTCTTCAATCGCAAAATGAGGATTTGACCAGTTAGTATGTTGTATTTGCATTAATATTAAAAATGTTCATATCTTTGTTGATTGTATTGATTATTATCAAGTCAGAACAATCATCAAAACATACATAAACCAACTAATTAATAATAAAACATTTTATCTACCCTGTTTACAACGATTATAGTAAGTTTTAAAACGTAACTGATTTGCACATTCAAATACATTTTAGAATTAATTGTATACTCTTACTTATATTATAATGTATGCAATAATTACTTAGGTTTAATTCTGACATAAGCTATGTCTAAAATATATTTAAATTTTACCTGTTGCGGGCTAGATACTATTTAATATAATTAATTATCAGAAATAACTTCATTGGAAAATTAACCATTTTTATTTTTTCCTATCGCGTGTCTTTAACCACATATTTAACTAATACATTGTACAGAATTTAAAACACCATTAATTGAAACAAAGATGGCCAGAATAACAATTTACTGAATTGCCAATTTACCAACAGACACACTGATATACATGTGCTATATTTTAATCTTTAGCCTTAAATGCTTCTAACTTGTGATTTCTTCTATTTAATATACATTCGACTTATGTTTTTATTTCACAGACGTAATCAAATATTTGTTTATATCGACTATTATAGTATATGTTGGTTTGTATATCACAACAAACCAACCGACGTATGTTCTAAAATACAATGTTTTATCAAATAATATTTCCTGAAAATATAGTTTACGTCTTGGGGTTTATAAAAAATCTTAATTATTAAAATTAATATTTTATCAAATATAATTTTAAAGTGTCACAGGACACTGATTATTTAAATGCACCAATTAAAGTAAAATGTGTTTATTAGACCTATAATACCTAATATAATATTTAGTGTAAAGAAAAGTTTCACAAAGACTAAGTTTAAACACTTGAACGAAACAAAGAAAGTATTATTGGATCACTAAAAAGTATATTAAAGTATTGCCTATAAAGTAAGAGTGAATGTTTAATAACAAATCTTTTTTAGAATTTTTAGAGCTCTAAAAAAGTTCAACTGAACGGTAAACCAAGATTAATTTAAATTCCATTGAAATGTCTTCATTAATGTATGCTTCTGTGAAATTAGCTAGTAAAGGTTTCACGAGGAATTTAACTTAATTAAATTAATTATTTGTTTAACTGAGAAATTTCAGTAGAGAAAAGGGCTTGTTTAATAGTCTGCAATAATGCCAGAGAAACGATGCACCAGAATAGTCTTTGCCAGTGATGTCTGTAATTAAAATCTGTGTTTTGAACTTTAACTATCTCTGTCTAATTTTTAACTAAGAATTTACATTACTTTTAATCTACCTTAACAAAAATTATAATGCTATAACTAATCGATTTAAATTCAATTTGTAATTCTAAAATGTTTAAATAATAACTAGTTATGTTTTACCTTGGTATTTATAACCGTCTAATTCCAAACATTGTTGGTTATCGATGACCTTCAGTAAAATAAACTAACATCATATTTGCATTTTGAAGTAATTTACCTTAACGAATATCTTCATGTTACCTTGATGTATATAGTGTGTTCTACACATGCCTTACAATAACCATTGTAACGTTCTTTACTGTTTGTTGTAAGAATAATCCTTACCTAATAATTTTACGAAGTTGCTTAGTGATTATATTAATAATGCATTAATTATGATTTAATATTTAATAAAATAAAACTGGCAATACTAAATAAAAAACTGTCAAGAAACTATACTTGGAAATGAAATGTATAACTGTAAAAAAAATATAGATATAAGTACTTGTAAACTTGTACATCTTGTTGTATACTAACAGTAACAATAGTACCTGATTTTGAATTTTATCTTGATAGTGTTGCTGGTATAATACAATTTGTCTATTTAAATTTTGTTGTCGTAAACTATTAATACGTAAAATAATAATATAATTCAAAAATTAAAATCACGAAAAAGAGGCATCGGTATTATTGAGTAAATACCTAAAAGTAATTAATGTATTATAGGCGTTTAATATTTCTATAATACATTGTTGGACTATTTGTTTGTGCAGTTAATGTTTTATTAAATCCGCAATTTTCGTTAGCTTTACTTTTCTTTGTGTTTCACTATGATATGACAATTCAATAAAACCGTCACAGTATTGCTAATTAGGTAATTGACAGCAAATTAATAAAGGGGAGGTGCTATAAATTTTAACCTGAGCGTATTGATCATTCAGTGATTCAGTGCTTCCATAGTATTAGTCTATGTATGCCTATAACCTACGCATGAAATTTATTTCAGGCTCTCTAGAATTTAAAACAAATGTTTCTGTTTTTTGTTGTTTTTTGGTACAAAGATAATGAAGATTGTACCATAAGAGTAGTGAATAAACTATAATATACTTACTTATAATTTTGATTTAAAGTAAAAGTGTATTTATATTTAAAATTTGTTGATTAAGTACTGAAACGCAATTTTAATGATTTTAAGTCAATTTAATTTAAAATTTTTTTAGTGAAGTAAGTTTTTCCAAAAATGTAACTTTAAAAACTTAGTAAGCACGTATTGAGTAAAGGTAAGCCTAATGTTACATACCTTTCCCTTGTTGTAATTTATTATAAAATTTTATAAATGCTAATTTACATTGTGTTGTGCACTTCTGTCGCATGAGTCAACACACAGCCGATCGCATTCACGATCGACATGTACGTCTCACGTCTCACAAACTCACAAAATAATTTGTATACGATTTAGATACAACTTTTATAAATTTTTGCGTTATTTTTAAATGTACTGGATTTCATTTTGCATTATATAATGCATTTTCCAATGAGTTATGTCTTTCTTTTCTTTACAAAAGTCCTGCTCTATTTCTTGAAAATCTGAAACCTTAATTTTTCGTGTTTTCGAGGATCTCTCTAAGCCTCCCCATACCTACCCATAATTTTAATTATAATCTAAGCATAATTTTACATACCTACCCAAAATATGTGGCCTAAGTTATTTCACAACTAGGACTCTTATAATTATGTAGGCCTATTTGTGATACAATCTAAATATTACAAGGTTAATTTATATTACCTATTTTTCCGTCAAGTGATCCACTAGTATTAAAAACACTACCGCGGTTTGAATTTGTTCACATTGAACCGGTTGAACAATACAAAAACAAAAATTTCAAACTTTTTGGGGAAAATAGTAAATTTTTAAGTGCTTAAATTTTTTAAGTATATATATATAGTAACTTGATTGATTACTAATTTTTGTATAAAGACATTTTTTTATTTATTTAGTTTGTGTAGTATAATTTGAGCGAATGTAACAATATACAAGGAGCAATAAATCATTAATTGGGTTACTTAGCATTACCAGATAATTCAACTGAACCAGTTTCTAACAACAATAAAGTACCATGCCAATATGCTTATACAACATTACTTTCCTTATAACAAATTACTAATTAATACACCGAGGGTAGTTTGCTCTCTAGTGCAATACTTAGATCCAAAGTTATTGCTTAAAATGTATTTGTACGAGATAAAAAATTGTAAAATAAGACTATCAACATAGATTATTAGATAGAAATGTTTCGGTACTGGTAGATATGACTGAAAACCAGTAGGCCTACTGCTAACAAAATATAATACACTATTGTTCACAAATACTTTGAAAGAGAACCTAATAGGTAGAAAGAAAAAATAGAAGTAAAACTATTGATATTGTAATTATAATGATATATGTACAAGGTATTATAAACATAAATTGTAACGGCGCGGCACGGAATTTTATAAGAATATACATATATTTAAAATTATTTCGTGTGTAATGTCATAGAACAGTATTATGTTTAGTTTTAAATCAATTCCCACTTTAATTAAAATATTCAATATATATTTGTACTGTCCCCAAAGGACGTTAACGTAATTCGAGAAAAGTACATCCATTTTACAGTACTAGTAAACAGTAAATGTACTCTCCAATGAATTTTTTATTGTGGATTAAATGTAAAATGTAACACAGAAAATAACAAAAAGTCTATACATTTTAAACTAAACAGGAAAATAAACAGCTTGATTAGCTTTTTTAATTAAATATTCTTTTTATTCTAACCATAATATTTATTTAACATCGTGGCTGTTTTGTAAACTACAATAAGATACAGATTTGAAACATTATATGATTTTTAGTTTACTACATGCAATGTTACGACAAACAAGCAATTAATTTTAAAAGAAGAAGAAAACACTCATATTAGCTGTTGGAGATACTTTAATGGGATTTTAAAAAGTTTGATATTCTGCAGTATAATGACAAAGTTCTGAAAAATAAACAAATAAAAACGTTTAAAAAAGAGCGTTACCTGAGATTTATTTTAAACTACTTTTATTAATTTAAGTAGTTGCGCATTAAATTTGATGTAATGAATGTATAATTGTGTTTCCTGTTATTTTCTTAACTGAAGCTAAACATAGTTTTTAAGAATAGGTATGCTTATAATTTAAAAAGTTTTTTACTAACCCTAATGCGATAAACACATCAAATTATTTTTACCGCGATGTAAACCAATCAATTCAATTTTTATAATCAAATAATAATAGTTTTTAATGCTATTATTACTTTAATTTTTACTAAGCTAGTTTAATTCAACTTTATGTTATAAAAAATTTTAAGTATGTTTCTATATACTACACTAACATAATGTATGTTATACTTTTACTATACAATAAATATTGAATGGGTTACTTCATTAAAAATTTAGGCACAAATTAAATGGTTGTTATTAGATCTTGAAATAGACCAATTTCCGAGAACATTAGCTACAGCATTACATTAAATGTCTTGCGACTCAACTGGAAGTTTTTAAAAACAAAAATTTGCTTTAGGCTGTGTTGTTTGTTATATTAATACCGTATTTATATTACTTAAGTATTATTATCATTATTACATTATTATCAAGTAAAATATTTAAGTAACTATAATTGGTTTGTTTACCTTTCAGCAAATCCAACGAAGTTAAAAATTTATTGGATTAAGGAAATTAAAAAAAAAACAATTATAGAAGTACGTCTCATTGACCTAATTTGGCGAAAGAATTTAAATAACTGAAAATTTTGATTACATCTTTTAAAGTGCAGTAGCAATAATTGAGAGTTCATTTGTTTGCAATAAGGCTGTAACAACTAAATCGGAGCTTCCAAAATGTTCATCATTCGTAAGAGTTTATTGTTCGTAGTACACCCTTCCTTTCAAAATGTTATTGTGGTTGTCAGCTGATATCGAGTTGGCACAAAACTAATGAAACTAGGTTAGTGTCTGTTTAATGTTTACCAGGTTGAATTTCTGTAGTTCATAAATATCAAGCTTGATTCTGTTAAATGTAATTTATTGTGTCAAAATTACTGTAACACTATTATTACAACTATTAACACTACAATAAAAGTGAAATCAATAATAATCAGAAAGAATATTAGAACTCGGCTTGTAAAGCAAAATTGAAGGTAGACGTAAGTTTAAACAATATTTTGTATTAGGCTTTTGTCAATGTCTACCTGATTTTGTTTTAGTGAATTTCTGCTGTTTTAATTTACTTGGTATTAAAATATGAAGAGAATTAAGGTTTCAGTATTATAATTGTTACTAGTTCCACCGAAACAATTTTAATTTAATTTTTGCAAGACCTAACCAAACTTAGAATAGAACAACTGACTCTTGCATTCCTAGAATATTGTTTTTACTTTGAACTCTTTAATATAATTTCCTGTCAGTGCCAACTGACGCATGCATAAACAAACAAGTTTAATATTCAGTTTCGTGTGCTTTCCGTCATTTTACGATTTTCTTTGCATATCCTATGGTTTATTAATTAATTATACTTTCAGCATAGGTTCATACTAAATGTGTGCATAATGCATTGTGCAGAAATATACACAACTCTCAAGAGAACTAGTATATATTTCTCTGATATTTATTTGTAACTAGTATATTATTTTATTCATAATGTTAGTATCAATAATCTGTATCGGTAGTTTATGTTATTATGCTAAATATGAACATTATGTAAATAATGTATTGTATTTAACTATTACCTTAAAATATGTACATTTTTAATTGTTTAAAATTAAAACATAGAATAGAGAACTGCCGTCGTTGCAGTGTAAATTAATTAGTCTCGTTGCTTTCTTCAGATTACCAAGTTTGATCATCGGAGAACAAACTACTTTTGTAAGAATGTGGAAAGTACGTATATATGTCCTTCGAGTACATTCAACAAAAATTAAAGTAGTAAATTAGATTGGTGAAGAATAAGTACAGTTATTAATAATAATACAAATATGTTAAATACATAACTATATTAACTACGAATTCGATTTATTTTACACTAATAGTTACAAACTAAATAACATATTTGTGAAAATGTATTTATGAAAATACAATCACAAAACATCAAAGAAAGTTTCTATAAAGAAAGTTCAGAAAAAAAATAATGCTAGCAATGATTTATGCACCTAAAAAATATATAATAGAAATAAATTAGGTCATACAATTTACTCACTAATTGTTTTTCTTCCGGTGTGGGGTGCTTTTATGCACATTATCAGATTGTATGAACATAGTAAAAGAGATTTTGTTAACTGTGAATTGCTTGTTCTGCCACAACTGTTGGATTATTTCCGAAGAATATAACATCACGAATAGAATATTTTAACAGACAACAATTTCGTGTAAGTTATATCATTTGTGACACTTTTCTAAATACTAAATTTATAAATCGTTATACTAGTCTACTGTACATAAGGTAACTATAATCAATTCATTTTATATTCATAAATTTAAAGGATTTTTTTTATATTTTGAAGATTTTTTAGAAAAATATCTTTAGGCATAAGACAGGAATTATAAGATTCATTCCTTTTAATAAATGCCACTTAGTTTAGCCTCTAAACTTCCATAAATAACAACTTTGATTAGTTGTATTGCTTGTTATTTTTTTTAATTATTTTTTTTTGCATTACTTATTTTTAGGTGAAATGGTTGAAGGCGCTAGTCCAGTCGGCTACATTTGGATCCTCAGACACAAATTCGAATGTTACAACCTATTTGCTGGGATTCTGTTATTTGGTCTGCAAACCTTCTTCATCAGCCTAACAGGCATACAGTAAATACGGTAAGTGAAAAAACACACAAAGACCTACATTGAACAAAAAATAAAAATTATGTTTATTTAAAAAAAATGTTTAAAGATGCTTATGACGTATATTGTATTTTGTGGAAACGACTAAATTACACGTTTTGACTAATTACTTAGCTTTAATCAAAACTAATACCTTTAATGTCTTCTCTCGTAGTTAATGAAAAAAAAAAAAAGAAAAGATTGATAAATCCAGTCAAGTGCATGTCTGATAAGCTCAATTGTTGTAGAATCTCACAGTAATGTTATGTTCACAAATTTTAATCGAACCTATATTCACTCTATGTGTATTATTATCATAAGCACGGTTGGATGATGTTTTAAGTACAATTCTTTATAATTTTATGAACGTGTTTACAATTTCAGTAAAACAAATATTATTTTTATATTCCAGAAATAAGCCCGGTAAAGTTGTATTTAGAATATTTTATATTAAAGTGTGCAAACTTATTTTATCAGATTTATAATTACTCAGTGAGGGAGATACTCGCGAAGGCACAATTTTTAATAACCTCTCATTTAAAATACAATTGATTTAGTGAAATATAAAATTATGTTTAATTACATCAAACAAATTTGGGAGTAAATAATATCAAGAATATGTATACTCCCCAAAATATGTATAATACTATCAAGAATACTAACAAAAATATATCAAGAATGCTATTAGAATATGTGATTCAAAACTAATATCAGTAAAACTAATATTCGTATATCAGAAAACAAATTTAGAATAATATAAAAACAAACCCATTATTGATATTTTAAAACTTTAAATGTTTGAAATACATTTTATTTTATTCTATTTTGTTTTGGTAATCACGGTAAACAAACTATTGATTCCAAATGCATATGTTATTTGCACCAAACAAATAACACAGACAACCTTTGCAAAGAGAATTAAAATTTGTCCAACGGATCATAAATAAATCATATTTTTACAAATTTTTTTCTAATACTCCGTGTTGGTTTTTAACTTATTTGTCAGCTAAAATACTGTTACTTAACAAAAGTATACATCAATACATATTAAGTTTTCATAAAAAATTTTTAAACTAACACAAAATAGAATATTATTTGAGCTTAATGATTATTATTTAATGAAAATTCACAGTACTATAATGTTATTTACTTCGTCTAATATAAGTACGAATTATTAGACAAAGTGTAATTTTATCAGGAGTTTCGTCCATTAAATAAATTATTTTGATTTACATTTAGCTAAAATAACTATTTCTAAGAGAACAGATTAGTGGGAAAGCAAGCCATGTTGGCGTGACCCATTAATCTGTTCCCACAGCTTTTGCCGAAGTCGTAATTAATTTATTCGAATGAAACTATGGTGAGAGAGATTTAACGATTTAGAAATCATCTAATTGATTATAGGGTATAAATATTGAATTGTTAATTGAACGTAAATATAAAAACTTAGTAAAAAACAAAAGAAGTAGAAATGAATAAAATAACAGTCAGTGAAAGGTTCGGAATATTAAATACATTCGGAATACACAAAAACATTTAGTTGATAGATTTAACAAAGTAATTGAAATTTTTTTAAATTTTGCATTAATATGTTTGTTTTATTCGTAGCCAGTTATCTCCTCGTATGAAGGCCAAAACTAATAAATGCACTTACCTTCTTTATTATATGACCTTCTGTCTACTAAAAAATGTCTGTCAGACCATCGAAAGCTTTAGGTTGAATATTTCCTCTTCTTCAGTTTTCTGGAGTGAGGTTAAGCTGGTAGGAGTTGCTCTATGCAGTCATTCGTTTTTTATAAAGAACATTTAAAACTATAATGTATAAGCAACGTTTTAGAAATAAAATCCAATCCAATTTAACACAACACATTAAACAGCTGAACAATACACTACTAATAAACAAATCTTGTTTCATGTTTATTTATGTTTCGTGATAATTAAATATATTTCCATTTGTGAAGATAATTTATAGAAATAATTAAAAATAAAATATATTTATGTGCAAAACACAAAATAAGACAGATATTCGAGTATCTCTCTTACTTTTAACCAATTACAATTAATATTTCAAATGAAGTTCGAAAATAGATGAACAAGTAATATAGAATAAACTTTGATTTCTATATTATGTAATGTCTAATTGACCTTGACTTGTATTGTATCACAGATTCACAGATATACTACATACACACATTTTCAGTAATCATTAGACATAATACACATTACACATAATATAAAATAATATCAAAATTGATAGAAAACTTATCACATTTAATCCTGATGAGATGAACAACCTGCAATAACCGTATGTTCTAAAAGTTGATGAGTGGTCCTTTAGTAATCATTAACTTGTTATTAACCAAGTCATGCATTTTTTCCAAGTGACTTCTGAAAATGCATTTTCCACTTTACAAATGCAATTTTCAAAAATTAAAAAATTAAAAGTAGATACATTTTTTCAGATAATTTTAGGAAGCGAATGCAAATAACCCCTTCTCAAATCCGTCCATGACATCAAATTTCAGAGATGTTAGCTCTATTGTGCTTTATTTCCTCGCTTAAATATAATAAAATCTACCAGTATTTTGTTGAAATGTGTTGAACATTTGGCAATGTGTGTTATAATAACAATGATTTGTTGCACTGTAGTGTGTAAACAAGTTATAATTTTATGATTCTCTAAAAACACTAAACACTCTCGCTTTTTGTCCAAAAAACATATAAAGTATTTACAATTTGATTTAACGATTATATTTTACATTCTATATTTCGAATTTCTGTATTTGATAATGTTAAAGAATCAATTAATTTTACTTTATTGGAAAAGCTATTACATTATAAATAGTTTTTAAGTGTCAGATTGCAGGTGCTTAGAGGTTATTTAGGAGAGGTAATTGACTTGTATATATTTAAACACTACTTTTGGTTCTTCATATTTTGCAGAAGTTTAAATTAAAATTTGTTATGTAGACTTTAATGCTGAAAAACGTATGAATTGTTTAATTGAGGAATATAAATAAAGCTTCTTGAGTGTGTTGTTAGTTGTCTTTTGTCGTGCATAAAATTGCAGTACCAAACAAAAACTTTTAATAATTTGTGTTTAACTTGCCACTGAGGAATGACACGGATAATGGAATTGATGTTAAATAAATGTATGGAGCTGAATAACATTAATTAAACAACATAATCTAATGTAAGTTCAATCAAAAATACAGTACGTCAAATAAATTAACCTACGTTATAATATATACAGATTTTACTAGAATATTTAATTATGTTTTAATTATTATTTATGTTTTATTATATTAAAAAAAATGTTATTTCTGATCAGTTATTTACTGTTACCTGAAACAGTAACAAACACACAACAGTAAACAATAAATTTCACTAAGAATAGTATAATGTATAAGAAGTGGATACTAAACTCGAGTAACCAACAGTCTCAAGATTATTTTTAATAAATTGGTTTTCAATGAGTTACATTTAGACTAAACAAAACATGGCTTGGTCATACTTCAAACTTCAGCTTGGCCACCAACCACATGTGTATTACTAAATTATTAGTATACTGTTTATACTATACCCAGTCATTTACATTTTCGGTACAACTATACAAAGAGTTAAATTTACATTTTAGAGGAACGTTTTCTGTTAAGACAAACCTCTGAGTAAAGTCAACACAATGCAATTTAAGGCATTGGCAGTAATCCTTAAGCCGATTTGAATAATTATAGCGTGTACAAGAATTATAATTCTCTAACAAGGCCCAACAAACTAAGTGTATTATTTTAATTAACCATTAAAATGTGCATATTAATTGAAAATATTTCAACTAAACGCCTTAAGTATCTTTACCTTAGTTTCTATTACACAAATAAATAAAACTTAAAAAGAATTACAATTTGTTTATTGATAAAACTGTGTACCATTACATAGAATTTGATGTAAGTAATCCTTTAAATATTTCATATTGGTGTAGGTAAGGCAATGATGGTAAGAAGCAATATTTAAGATTTAATTATTATTTTCACATCACGAAAAAATAATTTTAAGAATACATCTTAAAAGTGTAGTTGAAATGGTTTTTAATTATATTGTTGCTTGTTATTGTCCAAGATTATTGCTTGTATTACCTTCAAGAAAATTGACCGGGCGAAGCGAGGTCTCCGTTTTAACTTGACTGTTCGTCATTTCGTCTGTGTGTCTGTCTCTCTGTCTCACGATTACGGCCAAACCCCTTGACCGATTGTCATGATTTTTTCGCTTAAATGTTCCTTATTACTAGGCGGAGAGATGTAAATATATGGCTTTTTCTATTTGTAATTTTTAAAACCTTAATTAAAATAAAAATGGTGGCCTCACCGTTTCTCTCAGTGTAAGCTTTTTCCAAATCCAATTTGTGGCTTAACCATAAGTCGAATTTAAAAACTAATAATATTCTGCCAGTCACAAATTTGATGTTCTACAAAATTGTTCTCTTGATTTTTCTCCGTATCTCTAGCGGTAAGCTCACAAAATGGCCGCAAACTCCAAATTTGTTAAAAATAGTTTTTGTATTTTAACCATGTTTTTAGATATTTTCATAAAACGTTATAATTTTAAGGAGAGATAGAGAGAACGCTACCTGCTGTCTTGCTCTTTCCTGCGCTACATCAGTGTGGCCGCTGTGACTGTGAGTGAGTTGTGGAGGGGGAGCCGAGATAAGGAGCCCGGTTGGCGTTGCGTCGCATTTACTGAGTTGTAGTCCTTTACCAACTACATTATCTTATTCATTTTGTTTCTTTGTTGCACACACAGTATTTAGAGTATAACACGAATAAATTGCTAAATAATTTTCACTGGCTAAACCTTCTACTTCATTACTGACACACTATTTTTAACCTAAGATCAAAACCACAATTTGCTATTTCAACGAGCGAAGTCTACTGTTCACAGAACTACTAGTAGGGTTAGGTTTTAGGTTATTAATTGTAAATACATTTTTACGTGTTTATCACTATGTAGCAATCCATACAAGATAACCTACACTTGGTTTTTGTTTATTAGCTATATGATATAAACTTTACTTACTCCGAGTAAAGTAACTTTTGTGATTTACTAAATATAGTATCAACAATTCATCATGATTGGATCAATTGGTAAATGAGATGATTTAAAAAAACTATGTTGTACTTTGATCTAACAAGAAGAAGTAACTAATTATTTACTATGCAAGATAGTGTAACACAACTTTAAGCAATTTAACTCTAAAAGAGGATATTAAGTTTTTTGGTTGCTTATAACAGAAGAAACAATACCGTTATTGTTTATAACAAGATTTAGGTTTAGACGTAGTTGTTCCTGCAGTAGAAAATACATTTCAACAATATTTGTGTCAATAAAGTAATACTTTGTACAGCTTTGAAAAGGCACAAATGTTAAATTAATTATTATATAAATAAATCACCCCATGTCTATATATATAAAAGCCAAAACCCACTGACTCACTGACTCACTGACTCACTCATCACGATTTCTAAAAAACTACCGAACGGATTGGAATGAAATTTGGTATGTAGCTTCCTCTAGGGCCATAGGTGCTCACTAAGAAAGGGTTTGAAAAAATTCGAAATTTTAGGGGAGGTTTGGGGGGGGATCAAAGTTATTAAAAAACGACTTCTTCAAAACTACCGAATGGATTGGAATGAAATTTGGTATGTAGCTTCCTCTAGGGCCATAGTTGCTCACTAAGAAAGGGTATGAAAAATTTCGAAATTTTAGGAGGGGTTTGGGGGGATCAAAGTTACTAAAATCATAATTTCAGATCTTTTATTATTATGACAATAGTGCTTTTATTATTTAAGATCTATATATATAAAAGCCAAATACCACTCACTGACTGAACACTTAAAAAGAATACAATTACGTTAAAAATACTGAAAATACCAACCACCACGGGCAACGCCGAACGGGTCAGCTAGTACATTCATAAATTAACTACATTATACTAAAACCTTTTATCGCTAGCTTGAACTAAAGAGAACATTTTTGAAGTGTTTTCATTTGGGATTTAATTATTCGACGTTATAATTTATTCAATAGACATCATAGCATATTATTTATCTTACAATTTGTAATTTTGCTTGTGTAATTATGTGGTTATTGTTCCAAAGAAAATATTTAATTTAATGTTATTCTGTAAAAAAGCTTTTCTAAGGGATCTGGATAATTTAAACATTTTGTACATTACACAATTATTTAAAAAATTAATGGCTATTTTATTTAAATAGCAATCTGTTTCTCAAAATTGTAACTTTGAATGCTTAAATCGAAAACGGTGGCATCTATTGAAAAACGGTGTACGCCGTTGTTTTTTTTTCTTGAAATTTCACATTGAAAAGACTTGTCGCATGACCACAATCCCATTTGAAAACATAAAATTGAATCCAAAACCACTAAAATGTTTTATTATTAAAACTATGCTGATCTGCAAAAGCTTTTCCTCCAAGTACGTCTCAGTTATGCAATACAAAGCCGTTTAAATACTTAAAAATTACCCTGTATAATTTCCTACTTATAATACACCAGCGAAGAGGTATGTTTGCCAAGTACTGCAATGCATGTGTTTTCATATGTAATAACAAGGTACTTACACAATATCTTACCTCTGTTTCTGTTAAGATGGAATTACTCTATATCTTAAAGAACGTGCAGCCTCGCTAATTGCCTAGTGTCTGATAAAGAATTTAATTTTAGTAATATTACTTTTGTGTATAAGTGTTATAGACATGAATTATCATTAATAGTGCACAATAATGCCTGAACTATGACATTTTTTAGTCCTTTCTTTATTTATTTTTAATTACCACTATCCTACAGTATCTATCAAAAAGGGTTGAAACAGTATTTTATTTTTCCTAACGTCTAAATCTGTATTTCAAAGGTGTTAAGGACTAATGAAAAATTATACCGGCATGTACTACAGCAATAGAACGCCAGTTACTACTTCCAATATACGAAACTTGTTAAAAGTTGTAAACTTTAGGCAGAAGTAACTTTTCTATTATGATAATGTGATCCAAAATATATTCTTCGATACAGACTTATTTCGATCTTTACAACTCGATTATTTCAATTATTTATTTTATTCACAGTTAGCCTACATAATAATTATTATTATGCACAGTATTAAAATTTATTAAACATGAAATATATTAGTATTACTAATCTACAACATTACTCATATAATTTTACCTCTCAAATCTAAGCCCAGCGTTCTACAATCTGTGTCAAAGATCTATGACGATGAAGCTAACCATGGTTACTCTAACGTGAATATCAAGAAGGGAATGAAAGGTGCAGTTCACATTAAGTATTATGATTAAACAATAATCATATAAATAATACAATGAACACATTTTATTGTGTTATAAATTAGTTTACCAATTTTAAGAATACCGTATTTAAATTTGTGATTTAGTAGATTTTAATAATCCACGTTACAGTGCAAAAGTCTTTCCAAAAATAACTTATTTAATAAGTCACACAGAAAATAACAGATTTAATGCATTTGTTAAATGTGACAAAAAATTTGAATATTTTGAAGAAATTCACATCATTTGTCTTAACTACTTCTCAAAATCCAGAGATAATCTGTTGGAGATATCATGAAATGCTAGATAAAATAAAACCTGAACACAAAATCTCACAATAAATACGTTTACTAACCTCAAACGCCTTTCAACGGCAATGTCGCCATCCTAAGTGATGCACGGGCTACACTAACCAAACTATAACTCATGTAGTTATAGTTTAGTTACTATATCCCGTGCATCACTGAGGATGGCGTCGTTGTAGTTGAGACGCGTTTGAGGCTAGTAAACGTATTTACTGTGAGATTTTGTGTTCCGGTTTTATTTTATCTAGTTACTTTCTCACAAGTCAAGCTCTTTAGTTATTTATTAACATGAAATGATATGTTAGCGAAATGAAAATATTCCCACACTGGCATCACTTATTTTTAAACTATAAAAGACAGAAATTGTATTGCAAACACGTTAACATTATTACTTACTTGAAAAAGAATTATGGTTGGTGATTATATATAAATGGCATTAGAAAAGTAGAAAAATCATGTTAATCTACACTATGTACTATGGTTTAAACAAGTCTCGCTTCTTTACAAGAACATGTAAGTTACCTTTTCATTTATTTACATTTTATTTGAACTACAACACAGTTAAAGTCTCACACTTTAAAGTAACATCATTAAATATTTATAAAATCAATTAATCCACCAATTCACCAAGAAATATTGTTCAACAATACGTTTATGATTAATGTGTACTAAAGTATTATTTTACATAAAGAAACAAGAACCGTGCTAACAACACATTAACTTTGTTATTTATTACAATTACTTAAGTTAATATATTTTTAAAGAAAGTGATAGACCACTGATAGACACTTTCTGTACGTATAAGGACTCAATTTAAAACTCTTCATGTAATCTAGTACTCTACAAACGAAGCTCCTATACTTAGCCTTTTCTTCACTATAACGTGAAAGAGAGGAATAAAACTAAATTACATCATGAATCATTTCATTTTACTTACCAAATTAATATGCTCCCAGCCGTCTACAATCTCTAAAAAAGTTTCATGACAGTTATGATATCACCATGAAGCTGTCCATGTTTACTCTAACGTTAGTAATATAAATAATAACATTAAAGTTGCATGATGACAAAGTGTTGATAAAAGTGAGTTTCATGACGACAAAAACATAATCGTCGAAATAATACAAAGAAAACATTTTTACTGAGTTACACTGCCATGTTTGTAAATACAATGAAGTATTGGGAATTGAGATACACTGTACAGCTATTAGACACATGCTGCAGCAAACTACAGTAATAACAATCGAGACGGTACTTTCAGTGAACGTTAAAACATAATATTTGAAACTTTGACATAGATAAAGAAGAAATTGAAGAATTAAACACACACTTTAGGCATTGTTACTATGAAATAAAAAAAGTTACTAAAAGTGTAAATAATTTTAACGGGATAATTTCAATATGCTAATACTCATCATTCGTAATACATGCAAGATTTATATACAAAAAATAAACGGTACGAATCTTTGAAAATATTATAAATGTCTTAAATCTAAGAAATCTGGCTTTAAATTCATAGATTTAAGTAAATTGTGTATCACTTGTATGTCTGTTATTTAAATTCCATATCAAGTCTAAGATTCATTACACTCCGATTTTTAATTAATAAAAATGTTTTATGTTTAGTGTGATGCATAAAGGTCCATGTAACAATAAAAATATCAGGATAGAACAAATTACCATTATCGATATTACCTCGTTTCATTTCAAATCCAATTAAACGACTTTATTCCAGTTTAAATATTTAAAAAATGGATTTTAAATAGTCGGTCTGTCAGTAAATTAAATTCCTAAAAGAATATTCCCGATTGTTTTCCACAATTATTTGCACTATGAGGTTTAATAAACTAGTTAAATGGAAGCTGTCGTAATATATTGATCCCTGGTATACAATGCTTACTTAATATTTTTGTCTTGAGGCTAGTCGATTTTCACGTTGTTTAAATAACTATGATTTTATATGCATTATTAGCATGTTATTCAGTTTTAATTGTGAGCTGGGTTAACAAAAAACCTCTGGATTTAACTATTTGTTTAACAATTCAATTATTTAACAATTAGTTTATAAAACCTACACACTTTAGAGAGTATAATAGCTATAGGCTGCATCAGAAGGTTGCCTAGATTTTGAGTCAAGCTGTTTTATTAAGCCCTTCTACGAAATCCTCTTGAATTTAACCCGATTCAATGATAGTTTTAATATTTAGTAATATGTTGTTTATATTCAAAAGTGAATACAAAATATTGCAATTAATTCATTAATTCATCTAAATAATGAACATTTCCTCCTACCAGAATATGCCTACCTTACCCAACCTTAAACCCAAACCTTACATGATTTCCGAAAGTTTGTTAGGGCGACCAGCCAAGAACTGTTATCACGCTTTAAAACTACGCTGCCCTTGCAACCAACTTAGCAATAATTTTATTTTTTAGTAATAATCACTTCGACCATAGTGATCGAATTAATTTACTTAATGAGCTTGTTTAAGGAACGAACAAACCCAATTCACTCATACTATGTAAACTAGACTGTATATCGAAGAAGTTTTTTCGACTTGTTATTTTTCTCTGAAGCCAGAACAAGAGGGATGATATATCAGGATGTGCTACATACATGGAATTTTCCTTTACTGCAAAAAAAAAGCAGATGCCTTTATTTGGCAACAAAATATGCTCCTGCCCTTCCTACTAATAAAACTTTATATGCAATGGTTCGATGACGTCATCTCAATTGCTTGATAGGTTGTAAGTGAACGAACATTTGGGTTTGCAATTTACTAAAGTCAACCTGTCTCCATGTAATGTTTACTTTTGGGTACAGTATAATTTGGTGTGAGTTTATATTTACGATAGCTATGTCGCATGAAGAACTGGAATGGAGCAATTGCATTTTCCATTACTCCAGAAAGGCTGATAAAAGTATTGGCAGATCTGGCCTGTCACATGGCTTTATTCCGCCAGATAAAGAGTCTGACATTAAAAACTTTTAGTGACAAACTGCAATTTTTTATCTTTCGTTTAAAAAATATTAAACAATCTTTGTAACAAACCTATCTTTTTAAACTACTTACCAGTTTACATTATCTACATTTATTTATAAAACTTTATTATTTAATGTATGACACTTTTTTATAGGTCTTAGAATATATTTTATTAGAATATATTTATTCACTTCATATTTGTACTGCTGAATTATTATTGCTTAAAAATGTTTCCACTTTCCTAATAATTGTTCTAGGCAATAGCCATTTTAACAAGATAAAACATTCTGTATTTGTGGTGCCCCAGTATACTCAAAATTAAACTCAAATTTTTGACATTTGAGGTTTGAGCATCAAGTTTTTAAATTAACTTTTACATAAACAAAAAACTGTGATTAAGACTTTACTTTCCAAACATGGCTTTCATTTTTATATAAGTTTAAAATACAACTGTTTTCATTTAGTTAAAAAATATTGAAGAAATCTAGTTTTATAAACGAATTTGTTGTTTTTTGTATTAATAATTGTACAAAATTACACTCCCATTTTTCTAATAATTTTTATTGAAATAAAAATTCCAAAACTTTTCCAAATTCAAAATACATTACAGTAATTGTTTTTGTAGCTGTTACTGGATGTCATAGGCGTAACCAGGGGGGGTTTTGGGGGTTATAACCAACCATTGTAAAAAATATTTTGCACTTTGTTTACATTAAAATAGGCTCTTAAGAGTACTAGTTTTTAACACCTATGCAAATGTCAAGCTACAATAAATTATCAATATATTGCTGACATTATATTTGGTCGAATTGGGCACTTTATTTGATATACGATGCAATATAGTGTATGCTGTGAAACACACATGGAGTTTTCGTCCGTCACGGTTTGCCGTCGCCATCATATCAACAGTGACGCGAAGGAGAGTATTAGAGCATACACATTGGTAAGAAAAATAAAGGATCGGTTTATTTACCGCTGACGGTAGCTGTGCAGCCGCTCGTTGCAACTACAATCGATGGTTTTCCACTGTCTCCGCTGAAACAGTGGCGAACGTGAAAAAATTCACGCCAATTGTCCTTATTTTAGTATTTTTTCGTAGAATACTATCCTTCAGCCGCGTGTGTAGTTCGTCAAATGACGAAACCGACATTCTTAAATATCCAGTGTAGAATGCTCCTTATTTATTGATCGGATGAACCCAAATGAGGTATACTTTTGTGCTTCCTTTTCAATCGGGGACGGAATAAGAATACAGCAAGAGTTGCTCTCTGTTCATGTCAATAAAATATTAAAAGAAATAATATATTACATAACACACTTCGTGATTGATAAAATAGACACTTCAGTTTAATGAATCCCAATGAGGCTTTTAGACGGTGTCAGAAATTTTACCGCCCTTTGTGCAAACTTTAAATTTTAAGAGTGACGACGGTAACTAATCTGCAGCCGACAAAAAACGCCGTGTTTATTTCAAGCCGTGTGTTTTATGGGGTTAGAGACAGCGCATGGAAAGATTTGGCGGGGTATGAGTCATGTTTGCTATTTTAATAATTATTCTAAAATAGGCCTGAATCACAATTAGAAGTGGAAAATTATACATACCTTTATAATTTTAAGTACTTTTGGGAAACCTAAAACGGTTGTTGTAACCCCCTCCATATGGTCGTTCTGGTTACGCCTATGCTGGATGTAATAGTATACACCACAAATGTTTAACTATATAGAACAAGTAACACAACCTACTCTCCTTACATAAATATGTATTTGTTTCATTTAAACGAAGTTTTAAAATATTTCTGCAAACCAAATACAAAAGTAGATGAATAAAAGAAAACAGCCATTACTTTTAAAATGCATAAAGTCATGTCATCACAAGCTGGGTAGTATCTATTTCGTAAAAGTATGGTAAAACGTTACCAGTAAAATTAGAACAATTAATTGAGTTAAAAATTTAATTCTCATAACTCCGTTATCCACTGGTTTACAATAACATTTTAAATAAATTTAAATCTTTATTAGCTAAAAAAAGTTATTATACAATGTAAACAAATGTAAATAATAATACAATTCTAACACTTTAAAAAATCTGGACTAGTTAATCATACATATATAAATGTTTAATTTAATAATAACTTCATTTACTTGTAAATTACTAATAACAAATTAACACATGGCTCATTACAGAACAAATATACAAATTCAATTGTGTGATTATTGATGTTTTTATCAGTTCGTATGAGTAATTATAGGCTTTAAATTGTATATTTGTAGAAGATATATTTGTAGGCAAGGAAGCTGCAGGTCCGGTAGCTGCAGGTCCGGTAGCTGTAGGCCAGGTAGCTGCAGCAGGATAGGTAGCTGTAGGCCAGGTAGCTTGTGTCAGGTAGCAGAATGCTACAAGTAGCTGCAGCCAGGTCGCTGTAATACATGAAGCAGTAGGCTGTGTAGTTGTGGCAGTTAGCTAGAGGTAGGCCTATAACACGACAGGTTGTTGGTGGCCCAAAGAACGTTTAAGAACTTAAGAAATATTCTGATATGTTATTTGGAGATCGAAGATAGAAATGCCAATTAATACCTGGGAGTTATATTAGACACAAATATGACAATGGTGAAATTTGTGTGTAAGATAGAAAAATGGTGTGTAAGATAGAAAGGATTGTCAAGGATGGGAAGGGGTAATGTAAAATTTCGAAGATTAAAGCTGTTTTGAAAAACGTTCTAATGATGTCGGAATATGCTGGTAATGTTATACGCTGCACCTGTATGGAAAACTACTATGAAGAATGGGAAATACAAGATCCTGTTTGTCTTCAAAGACAAATTTCGTTGAAGAGCATCAGTGTGTATAGAAACGTAAGCATAAATGTTGCAATCTTGCTCGTGGGAAAGTGTCTCCTGCAGATCTATTGGTAAAGCAACGATCCAGGAACAAAATAGAGAAGTGCGTATATCTATGAAAGAACACAGGAGAGTCGGGATTATCATGAAAGTTTCCCAACCAAGACGAATGTAAAAAAGGATCCTGCTCTGAACGATTGTTTATCAAAATACCAGGTTTAGATTAACTGATGGAAAGAAAAAAAAACGATGTAGTATTTTGCCAACCATAATGCTAGGTAGTTGCAGGACAACTAGCTGAAGACCCGGTAGCTGTTGGGCAGATAGCTTCATTCCAAGTAGGTGCCCAGGACAAAATATATATAAACAAAAGGAAAGTCAAGAAAGGACATATATAATTTGAAAAATATTAAAATATTACTAATAACCTCCTGAAATGGCTTTTTAATTTTTAATTTGGGTAACTATTTTAGAACGAACTAAACAAATGTGTTACTTTTAAATTATTTATAACAATATTTCTAATATAAAGCTAACGCTATATTCATAGTAATAGTAAAATAGCTTTTCCTCGATTTCTAATTAAGGCGGTTTGTATGGGTTTAGTCACATTAGATCTATTCTTCAAACCTCAGGAATTAGACTGGGAATTCTTAGTTAAGAAAAGTTGAATGCAAATACGATTAAAATGCCACCATATATTAATGATTAGTAGTAATAAGTTTTATGGGAATAGTTTGTTTATTCATTTATACTTATTAAAATTTTACAAATTTTTTTCTGAGACATTCAAAAACATTATATCATTTTAAAATAAATATTAAAAATGGCACGTTAGATACTATCTTATAGTTTTATTACTACAAAAGGAAAATTTAAACAGTATAAACATTAATAGAAAATTTACCACAGTTTAAAAGTGGTCAAAGAATCAAAATTATCGCAAATTAAACGTTTATAATTTAAATGTATTTTTATTAAGTTTGTGTAAAACATAAAGTCGGTACTGCTCCTAATTCATTGGCAGTATCTATAATTGATTGATTTATATATATATATATATTATTTCATTTAGACAGTGAAAACAAAATCTTACGCCAGTAAAAACTTTGATCGTTTTACTGTTACTCGTTAATCGATTTATCAAACTCAGAGCTTCGGCAGATAATTGGAATTAACGTCAGAACGTGTAATAAACTTGGAAACATACAATCAATTATCATTTACACGGTCATCTCAAAACTTTACAATGGCTTAGCTGATTTCTAGCAAGCTATTTAACTATTTAGATACCAGGTAATATTTAATTTTATGCGTGCATTTCGTTGCTATGCGTTACTATGGTAATTACTGATTTCGTTTTAAAAGATAATTTAGATAGTTTTTTTTAAGACTTAATAGTCGAAGAAAGTTTATGATTATTGTGTTTACATAATGAAGGAAAGACGTAATCAGCATTATAAGATACTAGCTGACCCTTGCGAATATTTCGCATTTTATGTTGAATTAATTAGATAGATTTGCTTGATAGATTACACTTGAATATAGAATGCAAAGTATCAGCTGTAATGTTAGTTAAATAGATTGTTAATATATGGCTCCTTTCATTAGGAATCATAATATGAACTTTCATATGTAAGTTTTTTAAATATATTTGTTTAACGAAAAGTTATTTTAAGCTATTTTTCCTATTTATAATTAATAGAGCGGGACATAAGCTTTAAAATGATTTTGTAATCATTAATTTTGATGGAGAATTAAGGGATAAATGGTGTTGCCACAAAACACATTTGAGAATTAATGTATCAGGATTAAACACACAAGAATGTAAAAGGTACTGAAAGAAATAAATTAATAAGAATGGATATAGAACTATGATACAATATTTTCATAAAGGGAAATAATTGCGTAAATTTAATACCAAGTTTATATTAATGATAAGCACATTGTCTTGATTACTGTAAAGTTAATTTTATAAACTACTTTTTTGATAATTTCGAAATTATTTGATCCTTTAACTTTGTGGAAGTTGAACATGATGGGGTTAGTAATTAAAACACACACTGATAGAATCCACAACACTAGATTATTTTACCACTATCGGTTTTGATCCTTACCAGTAGTTTACTTTTTATTGATTGAGAAAGATAAAAACCGATAGTGATAAAATAAACAAGTGTTGTGGATTTTAACAGTGTACGTTTTATTTAACAACCTCATTACTTCTTTCAGTTTGAATATATGGTTTTAAATACGCTCTCCCATAGCACGAGTAAGTATATTTGTAACATAATATTAATATGTTGTTCCCATAGTGGTTTTGAGCTTTCGTTTGAAGTAAAGATGGAAACGTCATGTTAAACTGTTGTCTAGGATAATTTTTGTATTAGTTGTTCAAGCTTAGCAGATGTAAATGTGCACTACCTCAGTCAGATAGGACTTCACTGTTCTATTGACGCGTTGCCTTTGGTACTTAATATTTTTAAACAATGATAGTTTGTAAATAAGTCGCTACGAGTTAAGTGTGGTAAACGTGCCAGCCAGAGGAGGATCTTAATTTTCGAAGAAATACTTCAATGGTTGTATAGTTTGTAATTAGGATAATGCTTCTTACAAAAATATTATGGATTAAAGTATTACTTAGAATATTAATGAAATCTTTATATTAATGTCATAATTACGTGCAATATAAAACAAATATTATAGTAGGCCTACTGTAATTAATTTTAATTTAAAAATCCAATAGTTATTTTACAAAGATGTAAATAGTGTTTGAACTTATATACATGTTATATTATAAAGTTTGTTAACTTTAATATGATTATGTTGTTGGTTTTATTTCCATCCAGTAACAAATTTCAGTGTATATTAATGTGTTGCTAAGTTGAACTTTACAATGTGCCATAAACAAATAAAGCCCGCAGAGGCTATAAAAGTGGGATTTATTACAGTGTTGTAACTCTAAAGTGTTGGAAATTGTTCAACCTTTTACAAGTTATCGCAGACATTAACATCATTTTGGTAGTAATCCTAACTTCTAAAAGTGAGACTTGGTATGGAAAGTCAAATATTTCAACAATAATTTTATTGAATCTCAATCTTTATACATTCATTAATAGATTTAGATAATATACAAATATATTCATACATGTATTTCTCTAAACTAAAATGACTACTGTTATTTTAAATCTTTATATGAATCTTAACAATATTTAAAAATTACTAGAATGTAATTTATATTTAAGTTGTTAATGCTAGTAATTACAAAAAAACTTTGGAAAAATATATGACTTTATGACCCTTTAAAATCTGAACATAAGAAACTCCAAAATTTTATAACTGTATAGTACTTACTAAATATTGTATGTAGTGTTTCACCAAGTATCTCCAATGTAAATAGTAGTATGTAAATTTTTTAAACCTTATTTTAAGTATTATCTATAAAACATTTGTATTGTTTGTCATATTTATTGTATCGGCTATTAAAATGGACAATGTATTTGTTAGTTTAGCACAAGAGTGTTTGTCCAATATAAGTGAAAACATTTTTATAATTATGTGACATTATAATTTGTATCAAAAGTATTTTAATAATATCTAAAATTTAAATGTATACAGCCTCGTTTTAAAAGTTTAAAAAATCTTTTACTTGATAGTTAAAATATCCATAAATGCAAATAAATTTAAGAAATAAGTCAAATTATATTACATTTATTCAGACATAGAGTTAAATTAAATCTCCAGAATAGGTAAAACTGTAAAGGTAGAAGTATATATAGTTTATCTAACAAACATTCGTGTAGGGATAGATTTTCCAAACTCCAGATTATGAAAATGCATTCCTTGTACATTTATTCCAATCTAATTTATGTGATTTCAAAATCTAATTTCAAAATTTGATAGTCGTAGTTCCAACTATTATCATAATACCATTAATGTATTGGATTTGGCCACCACTTACTTCAGGCTCACAAGGACTCATAATGCTAGTTACAGTTATCTACAGTATACATTGTTGAACAAGCTTACTATGCCATGAGATCGATGGCTGAAAATAAATTAAAATCCATTATAACAAAATGATGAAAAAAGTAATACTATTTAGTTGATGAATTTATGAATTGTGCTGTTTTTTACTTTGATTTTGATCGGTAGATCCTTTATAATATTGTAAATTACAATTATATTTCATAAATACCTTTACTCCTTTTTATTGTTTCTAAATTACTTACATGATGTATCGATCAAAATTCATAAAATATTATTAGCATTGTTTTGAATAATGCACTTCACATTTTCACATTTAGTTCAACACAATATTACGATACATTAAAAAGAAGCGTTATATATATATATATATAACCCAGGATTAACACGGGATTAAATGTTTATTATGAAATTGCAGTATCTACGCAAGTACAGGTATTTATGAACTATAAAGCCTACCCAATCCAGTAAGGCAAACAAAAGAAAAATGTAAATTAATGGTGTTGACTTTTTCTAATTGCATATTTTTTGTGTGTTTAAAACCAAGAAATTGACAAATAAGTAATAAAATAAATAAATAAAAACCTTATCTTCTTACAAATTATATACGTATTTTGTATAATTATTTTGATGCTTGCATTTTTATATTTGGTGTGTTATGTATTTTGTTTTAGCTTTGAAGGCAAACCTCTGAACAAAGCAAACTTAAGACCCCTAGCAAAGCTTTGCTAGTGATCCCTGAGCTGCTTTGAATAATAATTTCATTTACATGAATTACAATTCCCCATCGTGGCCATATAAACTACGTCTATTATACTGCAGTCAAACTTCTATAAACTACAGCTACTATTGTTTTGTAAAGCTGTCACTCTTAAACATTCCTGAACTTTACAGATAGTTTCTAATCCGAACCTATGATTCAATATTTAAAAAATAAATTATCATTATTTTAAGTAAAAGTTGTGCCGCAATGTTATTACTTAGTCTTTATACTTCTTAAGAAGAATCTTAAAATTTAAGTAATTTAAAATGACCTAGCATTTAATTAATGTTTCATTAATACAGTGTATATTTGGTTATATGCAGGCCTATTCTAATGCTGAAAGGAAACATATATACTTGATATATAAACATATAAACTTGATCAAAACTTCATCTAATGTTTTGTTGCTTTATCATTGTATTTATTCATTTTATTTTATGTTATAAATTATAAAGTGTTATCATATAAGACACTAACTTTAAAACTGTGATGCTATTATTATGTCTGAGACTTGGTTGAGACCAACTATTCCTTCTTGACTCGGTCTACTTGCAGGGTTTTAATTTATTTCGCAATGGCCGTGTACATAAACGAGGGGAAGGGTGGCAGTATTTTTAGTGTCTCATATAAAGGCGCATATTTTACTAAAATCTGGTCCTATGTATTAGGGTAAATCTGAATATATATATTCCTCGACATAAATTTACCATCTTTAAACATCCTTTTGAGAGTGTGCTACAGACCACCTAAGTTAGAATTGATGTCTGCTTTCGTATCTGATCTCATTAAACTTAAGGCAAAATATTCATATGTTATTTTTATGTATGGTTTTAACTGATTTACTAGGATCATTGATTTTCGCTATATTCAACTCTTACTCTTTAGATATGACAATTCTTTCTTTATATTCGACTCACAACAATGGTATCTCTCGCACGCTGTTAAATCTCATAGCTGTAAATGAAATGAGCCAAGTAGTAAGTCACTATCAAATATCTGTTCCTTGATAATGTGTACCTCTAGTAAAGTGTTGACTAGAGTGGTCAGACTATTGACATACATTTTGGTTGTTAATGTTCTAAATTTGCTACTGGTGTAAGTGTTCTGAGATTCAAGACAAGAGCAGGAATAATATTATAGAAAGAAATCTGAGGATAACATCAAAAATCAAATATGAGAGATATTAATATTTTATTATATCTTTAAACCACAAAACTGACAAATTAGTCAGATAGGCTCATTAGCCTGCTTTCAGGTATCTTCAGTTAAAATACAATTATTCTTGTTCTAAATACTTTATAATAATTTTATACCTTTAAACAATACAGTTTTAAGTTAGAATTTTAGTGTGCATAAAATTTCTTTTATATTCAAGAAATTAGTTATTTTATTTTATAAGAGAATAGCTCGTCAGTTCATAACAATGAATGTCTAACAGTATTTTATTTATGATTTCGTTAAACAAGATTAGAATGGTTTTTATTCACTTAGCAGTAACCAAAATACATTCTAAGATGTATCCTGAAGTGACTCGACAGTGGAAAACAACAGTAACACGACTCTGAGACAATTACAGTACGACTCTTCTGTACTAAGACTGTCTTTGGGTGTGTTCGCGGTTTTAAAGGATTGTTATGTCACGTGGAATCTATCTTTCATTTCCTTATTCGGTAATGCTCTAATTTACTCGGTTCTTATTGGCTCTTTAATTATGCTATTTCGTTGCTATGTTCGGTTTTTCCATGCCCTGTTGTAACTGTTTTAAGGTCAGTTCAAAGACGAATTTGCAATTCTGTAACATTCGAATTTTAGAAAGCTATAAGTATGCGAATAATTCTTTTCAAGATTTTTGGGTCAAATCAGGCGGTTCCGTTAAGTATATTCATCAAATATTTTAACCTACTGGTTGTGTGGGTTTTTGCCCATCACTACATCCTAATTTATCAAAATATGATTAAATTCTTTGCGTTTATTTAGTAGGAGTATTTAAACACAATAAAAATTTAGTTTATTGTAGATGATTCAAAACTATTTATAACTTTCATTTCATTTCTGATCTAAATATTTTTCCAGTTGATGATATACGTACAGACTACATAAATGTATGGTCTCCAACTATAATAGTAATTTCCTTGCACTTTACAATAAGCAATCACGATTAATAAAAAATTGGGTTTTAAATACCCAGCCCCTTTTAATGGTGTTTTAATGAGTCAACGCGATAGTGAATATCGCAAAGCTAGAAGATCCTGCCTCTATGTTGAGGTATATAACTACCGTTACTTAAGAAATAAGGTCAAGCAAGAGTAAAGAAACTCAAAACTTAAATAAACGTATACTGATTTGTTGACTGATCAGTTCAAATGTGACCTGATGTTAAGAAAGTAGGTGTCCTAATTAGGACACCTAAAACTTAATGCCTATGGCTCTCTTGATCTTAACCTGTTAAACATCTATTTTTCTAATATTCCGTGAGATCTTACTGCAGCAATGCGTTTTGTCAATCATATTACATCAAGTATTGTATTCAATTAACATATTAATGAATTTAGTTTAAAAGCAGTTGATGATCTACAGATATTGAAAACCTTGATGTTGATTCGGAGTAAATCTGTTGGATCAGATTCTATTCCCATTAAGTTCATGAAGGAAACATACAAGTTACTATCAAATAAATGAAATAGTGTTACAGAGGACATCCTCCAAGCTATGGATCAGAGGAAAGAAAAGTTACAAAATTTGTTTGATTTTTCCAAATTGGTTTGGTTTTGACTAAAATTATGAAGCTCGGATTTTCAGCAGAATTTATTAAATTGTTTGTTAAATTAAATTGTTCTATTTGTCTAAAAGATGCTAGTGGGGTCTGGTGTAAAGTCGTCTTCCTGGGAAAGTATTCGTATTGGGGTACTCCAGAGTTCTGTCCTTGGTCCTTTATTATTTAGCATGTATACAAATGACGTTTATAATATAATGAACTACTCGAATTTTCATTTATATGAGACGATTTGCAAGTGTGTAGTACTTGTACATATTAGAGGTAGCTGATACTATATATAATAAATGTTGACATTAATGCAATTGATGATTATGCTGTTAGGCATGGATTACGTTGAATAGCAGTAAAACTAAAACTATTTGTATCAGTTGTTAAATATTATTAAATAAAATTGATTTAATTAGGGGGCCGAAACTTATAAATAAAAGGCATCAATGTTCTAAAGTAAAAATTCTCACTATAAACAATAATCCAAGCTAGACAGACTGTGTTATTGCCACTTGAAAAATAAAATATTTGCTGACATGAAGAAGATAAAAGATTGCTTTCCGTTTAACCTTAGAGTGCAGATAGTGAAAATATTCATCTTCCCACATTATTTTCACTATTGTGATACTGTTATAAATGACATGATTTTGAAATTAGTTAAACAATTTTAGCGTTCTCAAAAGAATTGTTTAAGGTTCATTGTTTGACTTTTGACGATTATGTTACAAAATATTATAAACAAACCGGAATTCTAAAACTTATTTTTTAGTCGAAATTATTATATTTTGTTGTGATTCCACGCTTTCCTGCTCACTAGATTGCCTCGCTATCTGGCCGACAGGTTTGTCTTTACCTCAAATTTAAGTGCTACCAACACATGATGAGGTGCTTCATTATTACTTATACCAAAACACAGAACTAAGATATTTATTAAATATTCACTGTGATAGCACGTAGTCTCTGTGATGTATATAATATGTTATATATATATATATATATATTACCATTGGCTAAATGATACCAAAGGTCTTCTGGTAGACCTTCAAATGTATCTCTATAATTCTAGGAATAAAGAAGACTAATCCTATGTCTGTCATTAATGGAGTCGCATGTTTACTTTTAAGGTACCTTATGTCCTAATAGTTAAAGAGTTAATATTAACGTGTCTGGAGGCTTAAAAGAGATGCTTGAGACATTACACTCTCTATAATAAATTGTAGGAAAGTTTAAAATTCATCAATGATCATGTTCAGTTCAAGGTTTTGGGTTGTTGGTTCTTTGAACTCGTACTTTAAGGAGAACGGCTATATTCCAATATCTGACGTATTTCGATCATGTTTCCATATTTATATTCCTTAAAGAAACAGGTAGGGGTTTTAGAGAATTATTTAAAATTTGTACTTGTTAACGCATTATTACTAAACGTGCCTTTAGTTATAATCAATATGATAATACTAGGCTCTTTCGTATACTTCCAATAATGTTATTTTTTTCATTAATTTGTGCAGATAAAAACCTTTATTTAAAAAACAACTTAACATTACAGTCATAAATAAAAATGGATTGCGTTTAGTTAGCACAAGTACTGGGACTTGGTACTTTAATTTGTCTAAGCCTTAAGTAATTGTGTCCTATACACTGTATATTAGGTTACAAATTACTGGAATTTTTAAAATTACATTTTCAAAGGTAAAATATTTTAATGAAAACATTACACAGAATTACCAAAAAAGATTTTTTAAATTTTAAATCTTGGTACAATACTTTCCAATATTGTAAACATTTTTACATTTTAAATAATATTTTAAGTTATATATTGAAATATAATCTAGATATTCAATAAATATCATTAGCATTATCATGTAAAGATTTGCTTTAATAAAAATGTCTACGTTTATAAAAATGTTAATACGTAGTCTCTTATCTTCACTAATGGTTTTTTAACAAATATTATAGTGTAAATAAAAACAAAAAATAAAATATTTATATTACGAATAAATTTAGTGCTTTAGTATTGATAAAATAATTGTCTGTAATATTTGTCTATATATTAATATAGCGACAAGTTAGGATTTATTTATTTTTATGAGGGTTTTCTTGTTGTTGCTTAACATCCTAGCTTGGGTTCTTCTGATTGACAAATAGATTGAGTAGTTTATATTAGTTAATCAATTGCATATAATGAGAACAATTTGTTCTATATATTATTTCACTTAGGTAAAAACTTCATAAATATATTATTTACTCGTGAATAATGCGGATTATTTGTATCAAGTCAAATAATCAGGTTTTTCACTGTACAAGTTATTCTCTCGGGGAGTATATAAGCTCAGTACACTGTATTTTACTTCGGAAAAAACCCTCAGCTGAGATTGCGCAATTTATTTTCATAAAAAAATCCAAAAACGATGTTGGTTCTTAAGTTTCCTCAAATACCAAGTTATGACTTCAATTAAGCTTGATTAATTATTTGGTTTAAATGTTCTTATACAAATCAATATTACATTTATCATACAAATATTTATTAAATATAGGAATTTATACATTTGTTTCTTTTACATACATATAATGTATCCATCATCAATACGAGACTATGATTATTAAAAGTACTTTCATAAACTGTAACTTATATTAATAAACAATATAGTGTATACAATTTTACCAGTACGATAACTAACAGTGGTGTATACAAGTTCATTGTAAGAATTATAGAGTCAACGTTACTTTCAAACATTTATCATTGTAGAATAATCTTAAATAATACAAAAGTTTTTCACTTTTAGTATGTTTTTTTTTTTTTTTGAAAATAAAACTAATCCCTACGTTTTAAAACTGCTTTAATGTGTAAACTAGTTAAAACTCGACAAGAAAACGTCAAATTAATTTAAATAAAGTTAGTATTTTTATGAAACTTAGCATGTAACTTTATGCATTTTATAATTTTATAATTTAATAATTTTAATAATGCATTTTATAATTTAACGATTATTTTTTGACGAAAATTAAAAAATCAATTACACCAATTTTCTAAATATTATTATCTTTATTCTTGAGAATAATAAAAGTCATATAAATAACATAAGTTAAATTATACATTTTATCTTTTTTAATTGTTTAATAATGTTTACAATATATAGATTGCAGGTGTAGCTTAAAGAGAAATGGTTAATTTAAAATACAATTACTATGATTTTTAACTACTAGTTTTTACTATCGATATTAATTTTTCTAACTTTTAATGTAATTTTTAACGAATTATTACTTAAAAATGTTTGTATAAAAGTATATTTATACAAAATAAAACATTGACAGATTAATTTCCATAACCACCTCCCACTAAAGTAGAGAGTAAAATATTGGGCATGCATCTCTTATGTAATATTTAGAAAAATAAAATATTCGCAAACATTTATTGAGCCTAAAAAATAAAAAGGGGATAACAACCACAACAAAATTAATAACAATACGGTTAATGTGAGTCCCATAGTCAATGAATGCTTTAAGTTATATTTCCTGAGACCAATAATACAAATTCTAACTCTTGGTAATTTTCTAGTATGATAATAAATTATTCATAAATGTGAAATTCGATAAGTAACAACTTTTAACTAAGTATTTGTATGAATTAGGAATTCATAATAACCTACCATTTATGAAAATGTATATTAATTAAGTGTTAACATAAGTTTTTAATTTTGAATTATTTTAGATTTTTATAGCATTTTTTAGATTTTATTTCGCCCCATCAAAAGAATAATTGTATAATTACTTATACCTTTAATAAAAGTTAATCAGTTTTGGTAAGAAACTACTTTCTTAATCTATAGTCAGTAAACAATGTATTTCATACAGTACCGCAGACGAGAAAGAAAAAATAAAGTTCATTTAATTTATTTTAAAGTAATGTTTTGCTCCTAAGGAAATTAACATTATATCCTTATTATTGCAATACCTTGGCTGTAGATTGTGTTGCTTTTTTAAGTAAAACCAAGTTACAAGTTTGAGACATCGTTTGCCAATTAGTACTATGGAGAGTAACTTATTAATTTATTTCCAGAAGTTATTAAGCCTCTTTATTATGTACGTAACGTTACATTTTTTCTAAACTTAGTTTCTTTAATCTTTAAAAGTTGTCGCCTAGGTATATTTGACTTTCACGTATAAGCTTAAGTTAATAGGCTATAACTAGTTTAAAACCCTATTAAAGATGAAGCTATGCACCAGTTCATGAAAACGTACAATATTGAGACTGGTGTTTAGCTCAAGCTAAAAGGAACATTTTATTTTACGATCAAAGTAATTGATTTAGTTAAATTAGGTACATGGAAAATTAGAAAGGTTGAAACACTAAAGCAGTGTTCCATTATAAGTAATTTGAATTTGCTCACAAAACGATCTTTAGCAGCTTTATTTTGCTTCAGCAAACACTCAATTTTTGAATTTTATAAGTTTTCTCAGATATCTTCACGGGTTTGAAAATAAGAATCTTATGATACTATCCCGTGCCCCTTATACCGTCAGAGGACGCTTTCTGCATTAATAATTACAAGTTCGTGTATTTTTTGCGTTTGCCAACACAAGGTCAATCGTTTTAGATTACTGTGGTATGACTGCTTCTGATATGCTCAACTTTACTTTTGGGTTACCATGTAAGCTCTCGCGTCATATTAGTAACTCTGCAGTTGGAAGGAAAAATCATTTAATGTTTAGTATAAATGTAATTATATCATATTATTTAGTCTTCATTCTTTTGCTAAAATTGTGTTTTGTTTGACATAAAACATGTTTGCTTGAAATTTTAAACATTTATATTCCAATATATTATTATATTATATGATAATTTTTGCATATAAATTGTTTTATTTCATAAATTGGTTTTAAATTTCGATTTTAGTTTATATTTTCATTATAAACAGTTATTTTTGATTCTTTAGTGAAGCAATGGTTTTACTATAGTTACCAAATAATTTGAACTCAAATAACTTGCACGATAAAAATAGAAACAAAAGTAAAGCTAAATGAATTTTGGATGTTGGTGTTTTTACATAAGCGGAAAACTAACAAATCACTTACCACCTTAGGGTTTTTATTTATAAATATCTATAAAACACCTACTACTGTAATACAAAATTTACTACTACCTACTCATATGAATTTAGCCATGCGTATTTTTATTTTAGTAATTTGTCAAGACAAAATATAACACATTAACCTGGTATTAACTACAAAATTGATATTTTGAGTTGCTAATTTATACCAAAGTACCCTATTAAATCCAAAACTTTAAACAAATATTAATTTAAAATATACTAAGTACCACGTTTGCTATGATATCGCCTCGAAAACATTTTCACAACATTGCTTCCTCAAATTAAACCAAACATTTTAGCATCTCTTCTTTCTAAACATAATTTTTAAACAAAACTTAAGTCAATGGTATTTTTGCCCCTTCTTAGTCCACTATAAAAGTATTATACATTTAACAAACGTTTCGTGGAGAACCGATTAAATTGTTTAAAATATATTAAAAAGTAAAGACTTAATATCATTGACTAAACTACTAAATTTGATTGCTTCGTAACAGGTGCAACATTTACAATTCTGTTTCCAAACAAAAATTCACTCTATGTTTATTTGTTTTGTGAGTTTAACAGAACAAGTGTGTTTGACATTTATAGTTTGTCAGCTACTCTAACTAAATTAAATGCACTAACCATTGTTAGCAAATCAAATATACTATCAAAATTTAAAAAAAATATTTGAAAATTTGTTTTATAAATTAACTGATTGTATACGTCTATTTATGTCTTTTTGGAATAGGAATACTTTTAAAATTTAAACGTCGTCATCTACTCATTAAAACAATAAAATAGTATGCATATATATCAACACTAATCAATATACAAGGATAAAACAAACATTTATTAGGTGATCCATTAGTTTCCCAAACACACTTTAACCCTCTACAACATTTTGAAAACTATTTAAACTATTAGTGATTGGTGGAAAAAATTAAATACCTCTATGTTTGTCTTTTAAAGTAAGAAAGAAAATACAAATTTTACACTAGTAAGAAATAAAAAAAGTTATAATAAAAATCCCAAAATAGAAAACTACTATTAGCGTTGTGGTAGAATATGTTAGGCGAAGAAATCAAAACATCAATAGTATTTTAAAACGAATATTTGTTAACGAATGTAAAATACCAAATAATTAGTATAGTTAATACATAAACATAAAAAATTTATAAAGTGACAAATGTCTCTGAAATTTCACTGATACATATAATTTTAAAAAAGGGATTCCGTCAATTGTATATTATAATACATAACATTTTTAACACAATGTTTATCTTAAAAAAAACATAGCTTCTGTTAAAATTATTAAAAACACTATCAATTTAATTTTGTGTTTAATTTGCCACCTAACATTTTAAATGGAATACAGAGTTAATACAGCCATACCGAGTATTTATTACGAACAAATCAGGTATATCGATGTTTGTAAGTTTTCATTCTACCTTCATGTTTCAAAATATATCTTGAATTAGATGATAGCAAATATACTGATTGGCGGGTTGTGTAACGATATTGTTCATCGAATTTTACTCTGACTACTTCAACCCTTTCCCCTCCTCCTAATTGTTAATCCTTTGAGCAATTATACATTAGTTAGTATAAGTTACATTTATAATAAGATAAATAGGATTAAACATAAAGGATTTATATTGATTACAGACGAACAAAACTCTTGTAAGCACAAACACCTAGAGAGTAAATTTATAAAAAAAATATATATATATGTTACAAATAGATTGGCAGTAATAAAATATTTTAGTATACACTCTGATTTTATTTAAAATAACATTTCTTTCTCAGTTAATTTCAAAGCAAACAAAGTAATACATTGCATAGCCACAATTGTTAAAGTATAAGAAATATGGTGTTGAATCTGAATAGAAAATGTTTAATATAGTTACACAAAGATATTGCAAGTATTAAATGCAATCTGTAAATTACATAAACATAACATTTAACATTTGTACAGTGTGAACTAGCAAAAGGTAATCCTTTGGGGGTTATGAAAAATTAAATTAAGTCACTAAATGCAGGATTGACTTATAATTTTCAAGAACTGATCATTAAACATGATTGAAATTCTTACTTTATAAATATTTATTTTCTCCAATTTATTTGACAAGAAACATTGTGGGACTAAATTTGTAATGATGTAGGAAAGACATGATTTATATGTGTTTAATATGTAACATTAAGTTTCCAGATGGCTTCTTTTACTTTGTACTGCCTGTAATGAATTGTTAGATATTATATTTATGTACTTTATTTCACATGCTTTAAAAGAATACAATTTTCCAAAACTTAAAACACCAAAAACGTAAATAATCTGTGTCATATACATATTAAAAGAAAGAAAGTGAGGTTTATATTTTCTAAAAATACGAGAGGTTGTACTTTTAATTAAAATTTGTGTGTCTCCTAAGACAAGTCATAAAGTGACGTAAGAATAGTCATGCTTGCTTAAGACCATATTATGCACCTTCTCCGTGTTATTAAAACAAATAAACATGAAATATCTTTCTATAAAAAATAGTTTGAATAAGGATGTAAAAACATTCAATATTTTAAGTACATATTTTTTTAATAATATGTTTAGCAACTTTTTGAACAAACCCTAAATTCGATTGAGTTATGTACTAAAAACTATGAAATTTAAACTAAAAGTGTTATACTTACATTTTTTAAATTTTACATTAGCTTACTAAATTTTTTTAATTGTTTCAATTAGTAACTAATTCTTGTTATTTAAAAAAATGTTCCACAAATATGAATGAATCTTAAACTTTTAAATTTTTTTCAAAGAAATATATTGTTCACACAACCACTTCTTTTCTCACTTTTTCTCACTTCATTCGTCATAAGTATAAAATAAATAAATGGTGCCGCTATTTATTACAATATTCGATTTAAAGTTATTTGGTTAACTACTTGTTCTAATATTTTTTTAACTAAAAAAATTTATTTATATGATAATTAGTAGCCAAATTAAAATAAGTAGGGGTTATTAATTATTCAAAATAAATTATCAATTGTTTACATAATTCAGTGATAAATGTTTAAGTCAAGCAGTAATTCGAATGTTATTACCGGTATATTAGTTGAGTTACTCGTATAGCAAAATAATCGGATACATAAAAATATTAGGATATTTTATTCTTTTTTTAAAATTTCACACTTTCCTTTAAATAATTCTTAATAACACGATCTTAAATTACAAAGCTGAGCCTACAGATTGTATTAAAGATTAAAAACTACAACAAAAACCAGCTTAGAACATCTCGCCTTCTTCTCTTATTCTTACTTTCTTGAATTCGTTATTTTTCTCGCCTCTTCGCAAAGGTGAATCGAATTGGGTTTACTCTTAGTATTTATTCAGTTATATAATTTAAATGTTTAATTTTTAATATTCTATCTATATAATATGTTGACCTACGATAGAATATTTGTATATCCTCTATTTAATTAAATGATCTTTAAATACAAAAAATTATATATCCGCATATTAATAAGTAAGATAACTTCATACATTATTATTCCTGAATTTACTATCTTATATGTTCTATTATAAGTACTTAGAGATACATGCATAAATCGAAATTATTAATATTGATGGACAAAATATAAATTTTAACCTAGTTAAGTAAGTTTAAATTTAATAAATAACATAAATTTAAACTTGCCATTTTAATAATTTTATATTTATTAATAGACAGAAGCAAGGTTAAAAGGGTAAGTAGACGTGCTATTTTATATATCTCGTTAGTCAATATAAATTCAGAAATAGCTTTCTCTGTGTTATTTGTAACATATGTGTGTAGCGACAGTAGTTTGCCAGCTGTTCTGATGAATTAAATTATACAGTTCCATTTTATGATTTTAATTCAGTATACTCGGCTTTGTTATGCATTATTCTCCCCTCCATACGTGCATTGTACATTAGTCTTAGAGGGATAAATGAGAACCTCAAACATCAAACAACTTTGAAATATTCATTTATACCGGTTCACCAACGATTAAAAATAATAACGTTTGTAAAACAAATTCCTCTGCAAAAACCAGATATATTGTCACGGAATATTCTAAGCATTGTTTAATCTTTTCTCGGACTCAATATATAAAGTGTGTAAGCAGAAACATGAGACAAATTCTACTGAAATGTAATATAAAGTCGGGTGCAGGAGCTATGCTCAGGAAAAGGATAGCAAAACAATCCACATTATAAAACATACTTTAAAACAACACGTACTGGACCTTGTCGGAGAAAGTTTAAAGAATACACTATGGCACTGGATGCTTGATGTAATTTATAACACTAACTATACAAATTATGAGTATTTTTGTTAACTTTATATTTTCTGGTACAAATAATCATAAGACGTGTATTCTATAATTTATAAGCTGAAACTGAGAAAAATGAATCTAAATAGGTTTTGGCGGACTTTATCAAGCACAGAAAAAAGTCAATGTGCATCCTTTATTCTTGAAATATAATTTTGCTATGACTTCTTTACAACTCAAAGAACCGATCTACGTGTTATCCTATGTGGAGTTCGTTTATTACTTCTTCTTAAATATAAATATTTCCGTCCTCAAATAAAATTTCGCTGATTTAAAAATTGTCAAATCTTACGGACGTATTTTACAATATTCACAAATGAAAACACAATTGTATATTCAAATTGTGAAATTGTATTTATTATTTTGTGATTCAGTTATAAAAACTCAATTACCAAACTTTAAAAAATATGGTAATTCCATTTTATACTCGTATTTAAATAAATATTATAATGCATTTATATTTATGAAATATAAAACTTATAAAAGATAAATAAATGTAAATCTTCTTGTAAAGTGTAAAGCATGGAAATAAATTAAATTATAAGTACAATAGCGCAAGGAATCGAATATTGTAAAACAAAATATATTCAAACACATACAGTAAACATTTAATCTGCTTATCGTATTATGTTTATAAGGTTGTTCTTGCAGCTTTATATAGTCTACATTTTACACTAAAACGTTAGTTTCCGTCTCCCTCCGTATTGCGTGTCCAAATTACTTATGTAATACAAATTTAAACCCAGTTAAAACATCCAACAAGTAATGGTAAACATATGGAGGGAAAAATTAGATTAAAACACTTACTATAACAGTTCACTTGTTATTTTGGTGCATGACTCACCGAGAAGTAAATGTGTTATACATACAGTACAAAAAAAATCATAATTTCATATTATTAAAATTGCATTAATAAATAAGTTTGAATATAATAAATGTATACTAAAGTTTATATTTTTATTAGTAAGTGAAGTAATTTTGGGTAAGACAGGATGTTAGCTCGATTAGCTCTCTTATCGCTTCTGCACTGAGTTCTTTAGGTTTTCTTCTAGGATTTCTATTTTTTGTTACCCAAAATTACTCCACTTTCAACAAAAAAATTTACTTACAAAGTCAAGGTCTGGCCATGGGTTCCCCTCTATCTGGTATAATGGCAGAAATCTTCCTCAATGAAATTGAAAATAAACATATCATCAGCCACAAAAACCCGTTCAATAAGAAAATAATTTATTACCATAGATACGTGGATGATATAATTTGCTTGCTTGAAGGAACAAAGAGACAAATTAATAACTAACCAATTTCATAAACAACATCCCACACTGAAGTTCACCACTGAAATCGAGGCCAACAACAGCCTAAACCTTCTTGACCTGACCATCACAAGAAATGAGACTAATCATGGCTTTAAAGTTTATAGAAAACCGTCACAGACAAACCATACAATACACTATACTTCTAACCATCCGATATCGCACAAACTGGTAGCTTACAATAGCTTCGTACACCGCGCTATCAACACGCCTATGAACCTAGAAGACTTTAACAACGAAATAACTACAATAAATCATATCGCAATATCCAATGGATACGATTCCACTTTAATAGATAAAATAATAACCAAACACAGAAAGAAATTCAGAAAACAACTTCAATTGCGAAAAACCTAAATACATCCCTATGAAATTTAACCGAATTCTAGATCGTCCTATCAGCAACATTTTCCTAATATATAAGCTATCTTGTGATGACTGTGATAAAATATATATAGGCCAAACAGGGCGCTCGTTCAAAACCAGATTCAAGGAACATATCCCTAGCCATAAAAAAAACAATAACAGACAGACAGAGCTCAAATTACGCAGAACACTTAATAAATGAGAACCATAATTACACCAACATAAACACTAAGTCAATAAAGGGACTACAATGGATATATTGGAAGAATTTCAGACATATAAAGATTACAAAAATAATCCAGATAACATGTTGAACGACAAGTTGAACTTCTCTTCCAACCCTATGTACGACATAATCGCCAAAGTCAAGCAAACATAACAAAACAAATAGATCTAAGATTCGTTCAAACTTTCAACTTAATTATCAGAACATACTGATAACCTCTGTCCACATCTAGTGTCCTACCTGCAGCTGGACATGAACGACGTAATAATGTGGCCACACACATTTTTATTAAATTTATAGGACGAGTTTTACTCCGATTTTGTGTGTGTAAGTGTTATGTGTTCGTGTATGTGTTAGTACAAGCCTGACGAAACCGACAGTGTTCGGCTAAACAGCGCTGTAGCTATATTCTACAATTGCGGACTGAAGACAACTAATACAAGGTAATCACAACGATATAATAAACAGTCCAAGGAAACACAGTAAATGCTATATAAAAATCTCTTGTTCGAATATTGGTAGAGATTTTTGACGTTTGTATTTAAAAACCCGATTTAAGACAATAATTTACCATTTGTGTTTTACGTATTAAAACTAAAATCTAGTTTTAGGAATATAGTTTTAACTTGAGAGAAGTGAATTAAAAGAGAATCAATCCTTTTAATACTTATATTAAAATAAATATAAAATATTGATTTAATTTATGGATGTATAAACCTTAAGGTAAATCGCATAAAGTATATAATATTTAAATTTAAGGCATGCAATAGTAATAACATAATTAGCTGCTGTACTTTGTTTAAGTCTATTAGGGCATTACGTAACAAGTTACTACAATGCCAATAACAACTTAAGTGTTTTATTTTATGAATATTGATGACATTTTAGCATAACTTGTATAATAGATAACTTAGCAGTGTAATGGATTCTTAGTAACTTTTAAATGCAACTATTGTAGTCAAGACCTTTTTATGATTTTCGCATTACCAATTCGCTTCGCACAGAAATGAAAGTATCTTTGATAGAGCTCAGCTCATCGCTATTTATTTGAGGTTAAGAGTAGATCGAGTTAGCATCTATCCCTTCCCAAACAAATGAAAGTCGGTTGTCTTCGGCCAATAACATACCCCCAACGTAATTTAATTTGTTCTTACTATCTTACAGATAAACTTTAGAGGAACAATTGACAAACAAATTTGTTATTCTGGTAAGCTTTAATTTGTTTTTTAAATTAAAAAATTTGAGTATATGAAGTTTGTAAAATGGTATTCACGATTTTTGCAAAAATGAACGTTAATGGCATGTGTAACTACTCAAAAAATATAGATTACATTTTGTTGTTGTTTTTAATAGGCAAAACATAATCGAGGGAACTAGGCATAATCTGACTGTAATAAATATGGTCATTCTAACTTTCAAATGGACCAAGAACTAACTGAAAGGAATATTATAATACTCAACAATTTTATAATCGAATTCATTAACAAAAAAATGTAAACATTTATAACAATATCTTATTTTAGTTTATACAGTCTAATGAACGAATAAGCGGAAAGGCTTGGATCCGCTGTAGATAAGCTGCAGACCTTGCAATAATAGAGATATCGGCTATTTAGCAATATCTTGAAAACTACTAATAACAAAATTATAACAGAAAAATTAATAAATAATAGTTTTGATATTTAAAATAAAGCCCTTTCTAAGTAAAGATAAACTCTTTTAGTACCCTATTCTGTATTTTTGAGCGATCATCTCATTCACTAGTTTCCACTAACTATGTATAATTTATTTCCTCCAAGATCGTAGTTCAAGTTCGGTGTATTGATTATAAGCGTATATTTGAAAATTTCTTAAACACTTTAAGAATAGATAACGGTACGAAACCCTTGGTTTGGTAGTTAAACACCCAGATTTTGTATGTACCTTTATCCTGTTATAAGGCTGTTATTTCACCTGGGGAGCGTTTAAAATTTTTAAATAATTATCAGCAAGTCCGACAGCAAAGTTCATTAATTAAAATCTCTTTTCATTAAAAATGTATTTGTAATTAATAAAATAAAACACCAACCTCTGGATGAAAACTTTGAACTTAAATGTATTTTGTATCAACTCATTAAATCAAGACAATACAATTCAACAGTCACTTTATTTTACCATAAGCAATCTAAGTGTTTTGTAAGTGTAACAAAAAATTTCTTGATTTTTTAAATTTAAATATATATAAACAATATTTGGTATTATTAAAACGATATTGCATGATTGAAATGTAATACCCGTTTGGAAAACAACATAAAATGTATAAGTTAAATTGGAAAATGCAGAGAATATTACATTTTATACGACAAAGTATATTACAAAAAGTTTTGTACTATAATTAATATAGACGATCATTTTAGCAACGAAAACATAAAGTAAAAATATACTTTATGGAACGATTTCAATTGATCTCTATTGGAACTAGGTGGAGAAGTATAGAGTAAATAATTTTTCGATTAGTTTCTTTTAAAAACCATAACAAAGATAGTGGAATAACCTTATTTCAAGACCAAGTAAAATGTACATAAATTTACAAATTATATAAAGGACATGTTTAAAAACAAATAGGTATTTGGTGTTAAGCGTAGATTATTTGAAATACGAATTTCGAGAACCCAATCATTAACAAACAATGCCTGCTTAAGGCCCGGTGCACACTTGCTGCAAATTGACGCGGGACGCTGTGTCACTTTCAATCTGCGTCATGTCTGCATCTATCGTCGACGAACGTTGATAGTCTCTCATTTGCCACCATCTGAGATGAATAGTACATTATTGTTTGCCTATTTGTTAAAATTTAGTATTTATGTACATTTGTATACATAGATTTAGAGATACAAATATTATCTTTTAATTTCTTCACATTCTATATTAATAAATCAAACGTTTGAAAACCTATTACTATTATAAATTAGTCATATGTTCCAAAATTTAGATATTATTTTGTAAAACTGTTGGCCTATTTGTTAATTTAAATCATTATTTTTAATCTACACTTATAATCGTCTTGGCTCACATCGCAAAATACTGGAAGCATTTTCACCTCCTCAATGAAAATATCTATTTACATATTTTCATGATACAGAGTTTTGAAAAACTTTAAAAACAAACAAATATCTCCTGTGGTTGAAATTCGACTAATTTTGATATAAAGTAACAAAACTCAATTTCTTTTTCACCTTTTTAATTTATTAAAAATATTCAAAATCTCAATTCAATTACCACGTATGTTGACAATATTAATTTCATTTATTATCAGGGATGACAAAAATAAAAAGCCTAAACAAAACTTCATAGTTCAATTACATACCAACATACATAGCAACAAATCAGACCTAAGACACATCAACAATAACATAACCTAAATCATCTGTTGACAGTTGAGTAAAGTAAAGACTTATTTACATGAAACTCAATTAGGTTTTCAGCAGTTTAGAACCAATTATTTCCTATTAATTTAGTTGTAGCACACTGATGCAATTTTAAAACTCGGAATGTAACAAAAATAAAAGTGTAAATCAAATTTTTAGCTTTACAGTTACTTAGAACTTGAAATTATCTTTTATACAAAAAAAAAGAATCATCAAAATCGGTTAAGTATTAACTTAAGGAAGTGAGTGAATAAACAGCAGGACTTTTTTAAATATAAAGATTTCACGTTTTTGGAGATAGGACATGGATGAAAGTGTGCACTGCCCTATAGCAAGTTGTGTATTATTACTATGTATCGCGCGTCTCACAGGGACCTGCGTCCCTCTGGATAGCTCTATCGGGAGTGACACTGGCGTCAGATAGGTATCTCCGTCAAGTGTGCATCGCATCATAAGTTCTTATGTTCTTAAGTTAATATCCGATTCTTATTAGTCTGTTTGCATCAAGCGTGGATTGGGCCGAAATTGAAAATGTTTAATCCTGTAAGAAATGAAATTCATTGAGTTTAAACAACATATTATTTACATATCCTTATATTTTAAGAAAACAGAATAAAAATGAACTAATTCCATATTATAGTCATCCGAAAACAATAATAATAATAATATCACCTTTCATGGAAATGATTTAATGTATTCGAAAAAATACACTTTGACTAAATCTTATTATTGATAACAAGGTAATTTTAATTAAATATTTTAAAAGAAATTAATATGAATAGGAATCAAATAATTACAAGTTCAAACCTTTGTTTTGTTGAACATTTCAACTCGTTTAAATAATTTAAAATTAATTGTTTGATAATAAAATTGACATCATACTTTTACAACATTAAACAGTTTCTAGTTTGTTACTAGGGGCTCCGTCCCTTCTCGTTTGGCCAACCAACCAGGCGGCGACCCATGGTGCAGCCAATGCAAACATATTATTGTATACTCGGACATTTTACGGAAATTATGACTGAGCAGTGATGTATTTTGTATCTAATATCTAGATCGAAATACACGACCATCCCCAATAATTTGAATTTCGGCGTGCATTGTTATTTCACTGTTAGTTTAAATAATCAATATTTTAAACAAATTTTGATATTACCAACTAAAGGTAACAATTTAACATGTAACACCAGATGTATTGTGTTTTTGTATTTTTAATGGTAATTTATAATGAACGTAGCCTATGTCTTTTTGCTGAAATTAATAAATTGTAGGCCTAACCCAAAATTATGTTAAGTTTTTGTTAATAATCTGTTTTATTTATAATATTATATAACAATAGATGTTTAAATTTAATTGTATTACAGTAAGCATTGTTCCTTGATTTGTGTTTCTGTTTGTTTTTAGTTTCTTAATTTAACCTAAAAGGCTGTTTGTATAGGAGAATAATAAACTGATTCTAAATTAGGTAAGTTTGGTTGCTAAGGTAATGAATGTAAATAAATAAGCCTGTGTGGCTAAGCTTTTGATCCGAACAGAGGTTTTATCCGAATGTACAAAATGTTTACTCTTTAAAATGAAAATTTACCAAAATCCTTTCTTAGTGTGCGTCTATGACTAACTAAGAATATACCTTTAAGTTTTCGTATTTGCATATTTTGCAGTTTTTGCCACGTTGGTTCTATGTCAGTCGATTAATCAGTCTTTCAGTCAGGACGAAACGTCTTATTATGTAGATTATTCTTTATTTATTTTTAATTGAAGTTTCTTTAGGCAGGCTATTGAAAAATGTCGATACATGTTAAACTTAAGGTAGACCTATGTGTGAGTATCTGTCTGAGTTTAGTAGTATTCCAAAATGAGGAAATGTAGAATTACGTATAGACTACGGAACGTATTTGGGTAAGAGAAAACCGATTTTGATACAGAAAGGGTCGGATCATTTTGGGGTCAACATTTTGAAAATACCATGAGGGGTATGAAAAAAACTGTTTTGATAGTAAACTTTCATTGGGTACGAGAAAACCGACTTTGACAGGTAAAGAGTCGTATCGCTTTGGGGCCACAATTTTAGGGTCCAGATGTTAAATGCAATGTGAGGTATCGTTTAATATGTTTTTGGGTACTGGAAACCCGATGTATACAGTTAAACAGTTGGAGCGCATTAGGGTCATTATTTTGATGTAACAATTTTAAAAACACGTACAGTTTGGCGTATCGTTTTATATGTTTTTGGATACTAAAAGCCTGATTTTGAGGGTTGAGCGCATACGTAAGATCACGAATTTGGGGTCATCATTTTGAAAATACTGTGTGGGTTATAGTTTTATAGAGTGTTTCACTTCTTCCGCGTATACTCACTTACAGATACAAAAGCTTCATTCTTTTGTATTATGTTTGCAGATATTATAGTGGCAGTTTATGGTTGTATTTAAAGGGTCCTTGGTTTTAGTTTTAGGGCAAATAGCTAACATTAATTTTAATTGTTGTTGTTATCAGATAAACCATTATTAATACCTGAAAGAACGTAGAATCTTTTTTTGTATGTTTTTATGAATAAACTATCAAACATTATTCAATTGTAACAACCAATTCCCTTTAATTTTAAATAATATTTCTTGCTTTCAAATTGCTTCCGTTTTCGCCACACTATTTCGAGACATAATATATTAGAATATAATAAATATCTTGAATGATGGTTTCTGTGACCAAGCGACTTATCATTCTTTAAAGGTAAGACGAAAAATCTTTAAATTGTTTCAGTGAAGAGCAATATAGCAATTAAGTCAATATTTGTTACGGCCCAACGCAACCCGAGTTCATTGTACCCATCGTTCCAGCCAAAGTTTGCCTGGGTGGGGTAAAGTGTGACCCGCCCAGGCAAAAGTGATTTCAGCACGTTTGAAAAAAAAAACTGAAGGTTAGTATTTGTGGCTGTAATATTAAATGTAACTATTAACTAGTTTTAAAAAGAAATTTAGCCATACAAAGATAACAAACCTTTATTTATAGTACCGTTAATGCATTATAATTACGAACGTGTGCAAACAATAAAAGAAACCAATAATGTTATATTAGTCACCATATTTGTTTATAATTTGTATCTAGTTAAGTTTGAAATCATAACACGCATAGTTAATGAATCAATAATAATCTCGAGACAAATCTTATGCAATGAAAAAACTTAAAATACTATTTTTATTTGAATAAAATTAATTGAAGATGATTCGTGACTAAGTAACTTAAAACACAAACCCAGTTTAGTGGTTTTCTTTCTTTCAAGTTGTTTTAATAAATGTACAGCAAATAAAATAAAATACCTCAGTAAAAATTCCAGTTGAACTACCTAGATTCGATGTAGTTGTTTCTATTTAAACTTTTTAATTAAGAATTAAATTTTGTATTCTTCAATTATTGATTATTAATTCTAAAACCGTTAAACACCTTTCTACGAACTATTAACTCTGACATTTTCAGGGAATCCAATATATTTGTTATTTGTGAAAATGTAAAACCGTGTGCAAATTTCATTTAACACACTATTTGCAAAAGGATAGGAGAAGAAATCATTATACAGTGATAATTGAATTATAAAAGTAGATAATTGTAAACAGACTGAAGTAATTAAAAGGGACTTGAGGTTGCAACAGCTGTTGCTATTTTTAATCAATAATTTGTAAGGAAGAAGAAATCTAACCGAGCATTAAATTGTTCGCACTAAGCACTTAAGAAACTCCTTTTCTCAGATTGTAAGAACTTGGTATTGGCGTATATTGATGGCAACAAAGTGTTATAAGTTTCCTGGTTTTCTCACCTCTCCCTCAAACTGTAGCACTTCTTTGTTAAATGGTAATAACTACTTTTTTAATTTAAGCTTTCAATGATTTCTTTAAGCAACAAATATTTAAACTGGATAAATTTAAGTTCATCTCACAACTTCCATAAATCAATACAGTATAAGATATAAGTTTTTTTTTTATAATGTACAATTGACCATAAATATTTTTATCCAAATACCTACGATTTGATTTAGGCAATATTTTTTTAATATAATTGGGGTTTATTTTTAGCTGTTAGATAGTACATATATTTGGGACGAACAATTTCTTAATATTGAGATTTTCATTTTGAAATATATATATATATATATATATATATTTGTCTAACCCAGACTAAAACAACGCTCAGATTTAAAATGATTTAGTATGATGGTTGACATTTTAATAAATGCGTTTTATATTCAATTTCACAAATAGTTCAAAACTAAATACTGTATGTCTTTATCCGGGAAGTTATTGAATAGGCAGCAATATTTATGAACATTACATCCAATAAAATACAATATAACCTAAAAAATAAAACTGTTTAGAATGAACTCAATTTACAAGATCCAAGGGTAATCTTCTTCCTAATACCCTATAGTTACCTAAGCACTTCTAAGTAGGTCGAGCTCTTAAGAACATAAGGTAGTTCTCAGACTGTGTAGGCTTTATATTTATGATAAGTAACTTCTAATTAGTTTGGGAACTTTATAGCACGTCAGCATGTACAACTGCATCAAATTTATTTTTATGTACTTAAAAGATGTTTTGTTTAACTGAATTTAGATTTAAAAAAAATATTGGTTATAGAAATATATTAATCTCAAATAATAAAAATAATCCGCCATTGTTAAGATTGCTCTCAAAACCTTGTTTATGAAAACAAATCTTCAAAATACTTTATACAAGTTGTGCAGAATCAATCAATCCGTAAAAAGGAACATTTTGATGGACTTGTAAGCATCTCTGAAGAGGAAAGTTGACAAAATGACCTTAAAGCTAGAAATAAAACACTAAAGTTCGTTTTTATGGGAAAATCTTTTAGGATAAATGTAATTTGTATTAATGAAACATTTTTTTCAAGCTGTATATAAAGACTGTATCCAAGAAATTTTTTTAAATATTAGATTTCTTTAAAATGTTTAGTTTGACTAAATCAAAAAGCAGCATCGAATCGATATTCCTGTCTCTAGCGGCGCACTTGAGAAATTTACTTCTAGTTGTCATCTAATAAGGCAACAAGCTCCTACTCTCATTTCAGGAAGTAATTTGTTTTTATTTATTTTTTTTTTTAACTGTCTATACAGTCATTTACGTATATTTAATCATGTATAAATTAAATAAATAATACTTTTGTAAAAGTAAAATATATTTTAAGGATATAGGCTACTCTATATTATCTAGGTATTATTATTGAGTGTAATAATAAACTTGAAGCTTGTATATTCAAACTACACCAATGCAATCTAATCTAGTTAGTTAGTAACTGCATAAATCTGATCTAGTTAGCTACTGATAATTAACAGTGACAGATATGCAAACAACCTAGTCATTATAAAACAGTAAGAATTTTTCCAGATAGAAAAAGGAAAGAGAGGGAGATAGAAAGGGAGAGAAGGGAACTGTGTGTGTGCGGGGGGGGTGTGTGTGCAGGGCTATATATAGCCCTGGTGTGTGTGTGTCGGAAGGAGAGAGAGAGAGAGAGGGGGGGTGAGAGAAATAAAGAGAAATTGGAGGGGAAGAGTTTAAAACGATTTGGTCACCTCCACTTAACCCATACACAATTTACACTAAAACAGCCTGAAACAAACAAACAAATTTATTTTTAAATACATAAAAAACGCACATAAAAACGCAAACAAATATATATAAAATTCCAAATTTAAAAAATCCCAAATTAAACCTAAATTGTTTTAAGAAATTGAATAGTTTTGGAAGATAGGTTGCAAAAGATATTAGAAGAGAGAATAAGAGTAGGATTTATTTTTAGAACGTCATAACTTTTGAGTTTGTTGTATACACTAACAAATTTAATAATTATATTGTAGTGTATGGTACAAAGGTTTTTTCTTATACTTTAATAAAAAGAAATTTTGTTTCCTTGGTAAAAATCTATTTCTAACTTTTACATCGTTTAGAATGTTTAATACATATGAGACAGCCTATTCGAAGTCAACGAAAAAAAATTTCAATATGACCTAAACTATTGGCAAAATCAAAGAAACCAAAATTAAAAATCTATAGCTTTATAATTTACCGTCAAAACTAATTATTCAAAATGTTCGATGAAACATACGCACATTTTTAAATTAACTCTAATGCTGTTGACAAAACTTACAGAATTTAATTTATAGAAATAGCTTTGCTTTTCCAGTTTATATGAAGCCCCTAAGAACTACAACAAAACACATTTGTCGTTGAAGGTATGGAATAAATAATGGCAATGGAGCTTGAAATATATTCATAGCAATTAATTAACAAGTTTAAAAAATAAAGTGCGTGGTATTACTTTTTTGTTGAAGTTCTTCTGTAAAAACGTTGAGGTAATAATTTCATAGAGGTACATTTAATTTCGGTATATTTAAGGTTTTTGTGAGAAACACGTTTGGCTAGATAAAAGAAAAACTATTGCAAAAGGAAAATAACTTAAATGAATCTTTACTATTATTTGTATATTTTTTAAGATAACTGACTATTTCCTATATTTTGTATGCATCTTAAATTATTTGTAACAACCGTTAAAATATATAATGTATTACAACATGCTTCGTAAGGTCTGATGATATAAACAGATATGTTCAAAGAATAATCGAGTCGTTTTAACAGCGTTATGTTTAATCTGAAGTTTCCAGTCTGCAGTAGCAAAGTAACTTGACTTTATGGTTGTAACTATTATGAGAAAACTTTGTGCCAGTAACAAATGATTTGTCAACTTTCTACGATAATGTCTGTTAATGATGTATTTAGCTTTACAAACAAATCAGAACAATGAGCGAAAATTTAATACACAAGAAAGTATACTAATGCTACTTTAATGATATACAGTAATAAAAATTGGGATAACAGTAGTTATAAATAAATTCATACCAATTTTCCACATAATTTTTAGAAATATTAAACAAAAAAGTGCAATTCACTCATTTATATAATATTGTCAATGTATACTATAAGTGCAACGTTCATAGCTCTGATGTTTGACTTTTTTATAAAATATATAATTACTACTAAAACATTAATGTTCTAATGTATTATAAATTTAATTTTAAAATAATAAAATGTATATATATATATATAATATATAGACTATGTGTGTGTGGGTGAGTGTTATGCATATATACTTTAGCGTGATTGCTATTGCTCTTATGTTGTTCTACGAGTAATATTAATAATGGTACTTTTGAGTAATCACAATTAAAAGTAATAATGATTGTAAATAATTAATACCTTCTATTCAAGTACAATAAAAGTGGTTGTAAAAATACATCAAGGCTGGCTACTCTGAAATACAATTTGTAAGTTCAAAAAACGTCATCTAATGAAAAAAATATCTAGTAACTTAAGCTTCCTGATGTACAGTAATAAGACTTAGGCCACATTTAGTTTGCAGTAACAAAATAGTACCTTATTTTTTATTTTATCTTACCGAGATTGTGGACATTATACAATGTAGTTATTTAAAGTTTGTTGATGTAGACTGTTTCAGCATTCTAATTTTTTTAAAATTATAAGTATGTTTGATGTTTTTTGAATGGCTACTAGCCTAACCGGTGACATGTCTGTGGCGAACTTTAGTCTAATTCAAAGCAAGGTACCGTTAGTTAGACGTTAGACTCTACATGAATAATAACTACTGTAATCGTACAATCTCAGCTGTTAAAGGACCACGTTGTCGCGCAGTGTGTCGTTCAGTTTATATATCAATAATATTGCCGATGTTTCTGCAGTCAATTAATTCTCAGAGACATACAATCCCGTTTTGTCATATTACGATAACTCGGGTTACCAACAAAATAGTTTCGACATATTGTCAATCAAGTGTTTTAACGAATTCAAAATATTACTAGCGTACAACGATTGAGTTGCATACCTGTACAGGTTGGAAATTGTGAACATTAACAGTGACATTCTTTTGTTTATGAACAGTTAAATTGTGTACCAATTGTCCCAGACAGTTCTGCAATTATACTATATAGGTATTTTAGTTATAATTAGGTTAAGTACCATTTTGGCAAGGCGCCTTGTTTTCTTATGTTTATGTTATGTTCATATTTTGGCTATACAATTAATTGCATACGTATTACAAAGATTACTATATAATACAGTATTTGTTGTTACTATTTGCTATTAAAATGGATTAAATTATTGTCTTTCCAGAATCTAGTGGCACACTTTAAATTTACCCAGAATTATAAAATCTTTTTGAGATTTAATTTACTAAAGCGAAGTGTTAAATGGATGCACTTTATTTGAATTACTTGTACGTCCTTTGGGTAAAAATAACTATAAAGGGGTGTATTTTAAGTTGGAATTCATTTAAAATAACAGATAAAACTGTTATAGAATAGTACATCAACGTAAAATGTATAAATATATTTTTACTGTAGTAAAATTCGTTTTGCTTCTACAACATGTTTTTAATTTTTACTTTAAATATACAGAGTGTTCATCATAAAGTCCCTTTAACCCTTTTTTATATTTTTGTTATTGAAAATAAATTAACAAAACTTTGTATATATCTTGTGTTGCATAACAGGAATTTTTTGACATATCCGATCCTTTAAATTTTGGGGAGCTTAAGATGGAGGGGATGGGGGATTAAAGGTTTAAAATATAATGTTAGGTCATGGAAAATGATATTGTTATAGCATCAAGCAGATTATTAATTTGTTAATATTAGGAATAGTAGGTTGTATGTTATTTTAAAGAACTTTGATTGCCATTAATTTAAAATAGAGAAAGAAAGTAAGCCCTAGTTTGCGCCATTGTGTTTCTCTTTTAATAAGCTTTTCAATTGTATACTATATGACCTACCTCCGTTTTAACTCGACCGTTCGGCATTTCGTCTGTGTGTCTGTGTGTCTGTCTCACGATTACGGAAAAACGCCTTGACCGATTTTGATGATTTTTTTTGTATGAATGTTCCTTATTCCTAGACCGAGCCATGTATATATAAGGTTTGTTCCATTTTTCATTTTAACCCCTTAAATTAAATAAAAATGGCGGCCGCACCGTTTCTATCAGTGTAAGCTTATTTATAAAGCCAGTTTGTGGCTTAACCGTAAGTCAAATTTAAAAACTAATGACATTTTGCCCGTAGCAAATTAAATTTTCAACAAAATTGTATTCATGATTATTTCCGTATCTCTAACGGTAAGCTCACAAAATGGTCGTAAACTTCAAATTTGTTAACAATCGTCAAAGTTTTTGTATTTCAACAATGTTTTTATACGTTTATTCTAAACCAATTCAAAAGTGTTCTATAGTTTTTTGTAGATAAAGGTTCAAAGAATTCATATATGCCAGTAAAAAAATATTGAAGTATAATTAACAAAGTTATTAGATCAACTAAACATTTATTAGTTATTAGCATGTTCAGTAACGAAATTGTTCAACTTTAGGCCTACATAAACAGTAGTAAAAATTATTGTAATTTTTTTATAAATGTAAAAACTTTTCGTAATTTAGTTCTAAATAGAATTATATAAAAATATTTATCAGTTTAAAATTTCTTATTTTGAAAACACCAGTTTTTATGTTCCTATTACAAGACTGCTAACAAAACTAGGCCTGTTTTGAATAGTAATTTAAGAGTATATCTTTTGCAAAAAATTGCATATAATAATAAGAAAGTGTAGAGAATAATTCAAAGAATTAAACTGAATACTTGTAAGTTATCATTGTAAATTTCATTAAACTATTTGACTTAGCTTTATTTGAATTACAAAATGAGATGAAACAAATGAAACCTCTCGGCGATAATGGACATACAAAAAATGACCGTTGGACACCGTGGAAAGTGTTGATGCATGGGTTGAGAATAAAGTTGAGATCACTATCACGACGTTTTAACGTCGTTTGTTTTCATTATTTCTAATATTGGAATATGATATGGAAGTTATGGAACTGTAAATACATTGTTAAGTTTTAGACATTTAAGTATGTAAATATTTAATTATATGTTGTCCCTCTATAACATGATATTTTTAGCTATCTTACGCATTTTAACCTAAATAAAACACAATGCCTCTAAAAGAAAATCTTTAGCAGTTAAAGCTCAAGAAAAGAAAAAAACGAGAACTAGAAATCCCGGAACAAATGTCTTCGTGTAAGTATTTGGGAGTGGTTTTAGATGACCGTTTAACGTGGAAAATGCACATTGCTAATTTAAAAGCTAAACTAAACAATATCTTACGTTTATTTTTTCACTTAAAATATGTCGTCCCGGGAAGCGTTTTACGGAAAAATTTATTTTTCCATGGTCCATAGTAGGTTGGAGTATGGGATCTGTTGTTGGGGAGGTACGTATATTACTAATCTTAGGACTTTGATTGTAATACAGAAGAGGTTCGTACGGCTTATATTAAATAAAACAAGGCTGGTGCCATCTTTACCATTGTTTCGATGTATCTCTGTATTGCCTCTTCTCTATCTGTTTATTTACAAACCCCTTAAAATATTTTATATTAGGAGTCAGGTTTCTTCATTCTTTTGCAACCCAATTGATTATTTTTTTAAGATGCAAAAGCAAAGCAAAGGTACATAAAGCCAGATTAACAATTCACTTAAATTTCTTCTCTGTAACTGCACCTAGAATCTATAATATACTTCCCGAAGAAATTAAAAACATCTGGTAAACTAAGGAAATATTTGTTTCTCCTGAAGAACTGGCTATTGAGCAGGGACGATGTGGAGGGCTTGTTGGATGTGGTCGTGTGATGATCTATGTTGTATGTGTGAGTGGTTGTGTGAGAGAGATGGAAGTACAGTAGTTTTGAGCCTGTGTGTGTGTGTGATATTATGGATGTGAACGGTGTGATTTAAATTTGGATAGAGTAAAATGTTGAGTGTTTTAATTATGATTATTGTTAATTTTTTTTTATCTTAGCCTATATAACTTTTACATAAGTGTTGTTAAACCTTTAGTTAGTGTTGATATGTTTGTTTAATTTTTCATTTGTTAATTTGTCTTTAAAAAATTCTTCCGCTATTTGTATGTTTTTTCCATAATATATTATTTATTTTTTATTGTAAATTTAACTGCTCCCAGTACCCCTTTTTCTTACTCTTTTTTTTCTTTTTTTTTGTTATGAATAAATTATCATCTGCTTGCAGCCTCAAAACGGGCTTGCTTGCCCTAGAGGTTGCAAAATATTGCATTCCCCATATGGAAGCTATTCTGTTATTTTTTTATATAAGTTAAGTTTTATGTTATATTACAGGTAGTTATTTTATTTTATGTTATGTTTAAGTTACCTTCTTATTTTATTATGTTGTATGTGTTTGTATTATATTAGGGAATAAAATAAATATCTAAATAAAAAAAAAATCCAATAATTAAATACATTAAGTAAAAAAAAAAATTAATGATATACGTTTTTAATGATATTGTAACAAATTCGAAATATATGAAAATACATTTTCAACATGCCCATTTTTTTATTGTAGTCGTAAACAAATAAATAATCCTGCGTATATACTTTCAGATCTGCAAATCACTATGTGAAAGCAATACATTATTAAATTTGTTAAAGTTAGAAACTGACCGTGTTATAGTAACTTTAACTATTATTCATTGGCAATGAACTATCCGGTATCTCTTAATTAAACAAATAATACAATGTTTAATGATTGTTTAGAGTTTATTCTTGTAAACTAATAAATAATACAATCGTTATTATATATCATGAATTGTTAAGGCTTTTGTTTGTTTTTCCTTGAATGTGAAATGTACTGCCATCCCAAAATTTAACAAATGTATTATGATTTATAATTAATTTTAGTTTTAGCCATTAATAAAACATAATATGTTTATTGGGGTGTGATATTTCCTTTTTTATGTGATTTTTAAAATTTTATTGTACTTTTGTTAAATTTAACTCACATTTTGTATTATTTTTATCACTATTAATATTTTATTATGACAGATAAATGAGTTTGTGTAAGTTTTTATCATCAGCATATTCGTTACGCAGTGTTTAAATGTAGACTATAATAATGTTATTTATATTCAGTCATAAGTAAATACAGATTTTACTTACAAGTAAAAGTGACAATAGAATACATTAAAATACACAAAAATAACTAAGTTTTATATTTTGTAAATTATAAATTAAATAAATG
>JAGFPH010000245.1:79338-93111 GCA_018207615.1 Philaenus spumarius | reverse complement strand
ACAACGGAAAGAATTTTTTTAATAAGTTTAGAATTTCTGAGATTGTATAAAACAAAAGTACAAACACATATCACCTTCTTATCATATTTTTCTTAATAGTGTCTAGTATTTAAAATCACAATTGAAACCCTACATACAAGTTCCTAACATCGCGCGGTCACGTTTACTACTATATGTTCCTCATAATACTGTTAGTATTAATCAAACATTCTGAGTAACAATAAAGTCTTAGTTTAAAAAAAAAAACTCTTTTCATGTTTTCCTATGATAATTATTAGTAAAAATCAAAAAGCGTTGAGTGACCTTTGTGCAATGGGAAGCGCAGAATGAGAATACAGACTATACTAGCTCACTAGATTAACAGAGTAGTGTCACTACGTTTAACAGGGCCCTGCACTGATGTAACAGGGCGTTCTTTCAGTCAGCTACATTTGATACAGTCTCCAGCCCTGTTAGGTTTACATGTACTATACATTGCATTCCATCTCGATAAATTTATTTGTCATACAGCAAAGACTAAAATATTGTAAAATTAGTAAATATATTAAGGGAACCTTCTACAGACCCACTTTGAGTAAGATATAACAATAAATACTGGTATCTACTTTGGTCGAAATTCGAACAATTGTATTTCTAATGTAATGAAATTGTTCTTCAAAGAATTAATTGGAGCTTATTTGTTTGCAAAATTTTAATTATTCTGACTTAGACGATATGAAGAAACGAGTGGAAAAGGAAGCTTGATATAATTAATGATAAATATTTAGTAAACATATGAAACTCCTTAAACATCTGCATAACAGATGAAATATCCAACTTCGGATAACCAGCTAAGCAACACAATTTGAGGTCGTTTAAACCAAAATTATTTTACATTTGATGATCATTTTTTCGTGCAAAACGAGGGTCTTGCTTGGGTCCACTACTGTCCGGACTTTTGGCCGACATATTCTTGAACCATTTAGAAAACGAATTTATTATTTCTGATCACAACCCACATAAAACGAAAATATTATTCTTTACAAGATATGTTGATGATACTTTTATCGTGTTTGATGGCACTTTACTTCAGACGGAAATATTAAATCTTTATCTCAACAAAATCAACCATAAAATGCAATTCACTATGGAGACCGAAATAGATAATAAAATAAACTTTCTTGATTTTAGTATGACCGAGGAATATGATAAACTTAAATATAAAATTTACCGAAAATCTACCACTACAGATACCACCATTCATGCAACATCACACCATCCAATATCACAAAAAATGTCAGCATACAACTGTTTCATACACCGCCTTCTCACCATACCATTTTATAAACACGACTTCAACGATGAATTGGAAACCATTAAATATATAGCCCAAGTGAAGGGATACCATGAATCAATGATTGAAAATCTATTGCATAATCATATGAGAAATAAACAAAACCCCATCAGACGGTCTAAGAATAAAAATAAAAAATTCGTATCCATGGAATATTCTAATACCGTTCCGCATATGGTGAAAAATACGTTGGCGAAATATGATATTACCGTCACTTTTCGCACCAACAATAATATTTAGAAATTATTACTACCCAAACGTGTAATTCCAATCGAAAAAAAGTCGGGTGTTTACTGAATCAACTGTGATGATTGTGACAGTATTTATGTGGGACAGACGGGTAGGGCATTCAGAGACTTTTAATGAACACTTGCCGCATAAAAACCATCATAAATTAAAATCTAACTTTGCTCAACATTTAAGTGATAACAATCATTCATACACTAATTTCGACAAAAATCTGGTTCCACTTCATATTTGCAAAAAAGTTGACTTTTGAACGCTCCAGAAGAATTCAAAATTTATAAGGAGTTTAATAACAATCCATCTAACTTATTAAATGATCAGCTGGACTTTAAGTAATACGTTTTAATGACCAGCTGGACGTTTTAATGACACTGCCCTAGGCTATTTTAAACCGGTTTTCTAGCTACTATATTTCGTTTGACAGTTTACGACAGTGTACCATGGACCACACTACGACTTACACGCTGGATAATTGTCCTGCACAATTAAGTTTTTTAAAAGTTTTTAAAAGTGTTGTAACTGTTGTGTATTTGTGTGTGTTTTTAAACTTGTGTTAAGTGTTTTAATGTGTAAGTGTGCTTGATAATAGGATTGCGGTCCCGAAACGCGTCGTAACATTCAAACGACCAAAAAAAGTCACAAGACGGACCAATAAAAGGTAATATTTAATATTATTATTAATATATTATACTATATAATATTATTCAAAGTGACTTGGAATCCAAGAATCATGCAACAGTTTGAGGTTAGGCTCAGTATTTCATTTTACCTAGCTTAACGGCAACGTCAAAACATAGTTTTTTTTTCTAATTTTTCACATGAAATAAGTTAAACTCCTCTCCTTTAATAATAAATACTAAAAGAAGGTACTTTAATATTCGATTTCACGAATTAATACAATGATGATCTTAATTTTAAAACGCTTTATGACTAGCCTATATTAATTATTCAAATTAAGGTTATTATGGTTTGTTTTTATGAAAACCCATGTGTGCCTTCAGATCAGAATATTTTCCCTCATTTCTAAAGAACAGGAATATAGGCTATCAGACAAAGTGCGTATCAGATGAGCACGACAGTAGAACATCGAAACTATTTTAGATTTGTCGAAATTAGAATCGACTTCACATACTGATATTACATAGTTGTGCATTATATATTAATTTGTGTACATTTTTACAATTTCTGTGAAAGAAATGCTCCTTGAAATCAATAAAAATAAGTATCACCAAGTTACACGTAAAATTTGTTTAACAAAATGTTTAAACCGGTTTTAGCAGATTTTTTGATGAATCAGTGATTAAACGGTAGACCCCATTATTATAACCTGCAAAGTGTACGACAAATAAAAATAAAACTATACAAAATGCTTATTTAATGTATTTAAAAATACTCTATTAATAATAGGTATATGTAATATGGTATTACATTTTATTTATACCAAATCAATGGTTTCGTTTAATTCTTCCTTGTAATATTAAGGACAGTACATTTTAAAAGAATATTTCCTGATAATTTCTCTATTTGAAAAGCAACTACTTTGGTTAACAAAAGCAACTTTGTGCTATTGTTATATTTTTCCTTTAATTTTTTTGGAATTATGTAATATCTATCTTATCCTTTTATTGCATCCTTGAACATTGCATGCTATTAAGAAATTGATCACAATAAATAAAATAAAATAAATCACAATAAAATAAATAAACGAATACTTTTATATTTATTTTGTTTGTGAAATATATAAAAAAGTTCAGATAATTGTTATGACAGTAATAACGTGCGATACAAATGCGGATGACTTTTAAACTCAAACCTTTTTCAGGTGTAATTTCTGCATTTATTTCACTATAGGTTCGTTGTAAGTTTGTGAAAATTTAATTGTCTGCGTATTTTTTGTAGGTTGTGTATTTTTGTAGGTTGTGTTTGGGTTAAAATGTTATAATATTCTTAAAGTTACATACTTTGTCGTAATACGGTACATTATTGAATAGAAATATATTACAGTTTATATAGTTTAGAAATGTTAAAAAGTAATACTAAATGACTACTAGAGTAATACATACTAAAGTAAGGTTTAAATTCAAATTACTAGAATTAAAATGATTGGTTTCAATAGTAACAAAATAAATATACATATAGTCATAAAAGTGTACAACATTTAAAATTAAATGTATTCAATTCTGATTTGTACACAAAATATTTAAACATATTTTTCTTCATGTTGTTCTAAAGTTTAAATGTTACGGAATTGTTAGTTGCTGACATTAAATTTCATGTTGTTGTTGAAATAAAATTTAGAAGGCAAGAGAAGCTGCCAAAGCATATTTTTAGTTTTATTATAGAAATATGTATCAATAAAATCTATGTTTTATATTTATAATCCTCAAATATTACTTTTACAATCACCAATTACAAAAGATTGATGAAAGGTTAACAATTCCTAACGTATAAAAGTGTTTTTAATTTGATATTTGGCTGTTACAAGGTTAGATTATATAACGGATATTTTGCTTACATTTGCAGATCAACTAACCCACTTTCAGTTCAGACAAAATTTTCAGACTTTGACATGAAATTAATTACAAGTAAGTAAATTAAATGTATACGGTTTAATGATTATGAAACTATTTCACTAACAAGAATTTTCACTAACGAAAACATAATTTTAACTTCAAATTCAAAAACAAGTTTAGAAGGATGCGATTTTTAATTGACTTCTAGTTATAACAACATTTTTCATTTACGGCCCAGTACAATGTACTTTTAATCTCACTTTTACTTTAGGAATCGTTAGTAATTTACATTATTTAAAAAACTTTTAACTTTAAGTGACGTAACATGATAAATTCACTTCAATCCTGACTTGGAAGCTCCTAAGAATCACAACTTGGTTATCTCCACCTTTCGAATGCAGAAAGATAAAGTTTGCACCAACTATCGATAACAAGTGAAAGAATAAAGTAGGGACGGAAAGAAGATGTAAATGTTACAAAGTAAAGAACATAAACTGTGGTTTGATATTGTAAAGTGACATTTTAAGTAGACAGAAACGAGTGCTGCAGTTAGTCTACTTTCCCAAACATCTGGGTTCCCTAATGTATAAGAGAAGCGCTCACGCTTGCCTTGACGTATTGCCTTGACTATACTACTACTTCAATAGTGTCAAAAACCTTAAAGTAAAGTAATATAGTGGTATCATATAATGTCACTAAACATTAAAATGTTAAAACAACTGGAAACTTTGTTAAAACATACTGCAATTTATGGTACTAGCTGACCCGTGCGAATATTTCGCATGTTGGGAGTAGAGGCCTACTTACCTGATTTAATTAAGTAAACTACGTTTATTTATTTACGTTGGTTTAATTTGGAAACAGTTTATAACGATTTATAATTATTTACGTTGATTTAATTTGATTGATTTAAGTGATAGCTTACACTTGCACTTGCATAATATTGGCGTCTATATAAAATGTAAAACATCTAACTAACATCTGTCATGTTAGTTAAACAGATTGCGCCTTTCATTAGGAACAATTATAAAGTATAATATAAAAGTTTTTTTTCGTTAATTTATGTAATAAAAACATGAATTTTTAGCTGATTGTCTATTTTTCGTCAATAGAGGGGAACAAAACCTTTAAAATGATGCTTGAATAAATCATTTTGATGAAAAATTAAGGGAATTATTGCTTAGCGACAAAAAACACCTTTAAGAAATAATATATAAGGGTGCAGTGTGCCCCTCTTGGGCTTTAAAGTTTAATTTTATAATATTGGAAGGTGACTAGGATTCCTAAATCCGGTTGAAAGGATTCTTAAATCTATTGTTCAAGAGAGCATATATACAAAAGGGAACAATGAAGCAATTTACTTACTGGATTTTCTGCTTTTTTTAAATGTTCTTTGAAATTCCTATTTAGCCACTTAAAAGGAATAATTAATTACATAATACAAAATTCCTAATTTATACAAGCATAAAGTCAAAAATAAAATAAAACAAAATTAATATATTCAAAATATATTTAACAGAAAAATAGAATACAATTAAAAATATACCAACATAGAGGAATATTTATTTGTTCACATTTATATAGTTTATCAAAATTAAAAAAAAATTTATACCTATTATGTCATACATATATTTATACTTATTAGTATAATTATTATTTTTAAACGAAATGGTTAAGTTTAAATACAGATTTGGAAAATGTAACAAAAATATAAAATAAAGCATTTAATAAATTAAAAAGTTTATTTGTATAAAAAATTGTTTTTTTTTTAATATATATGATTTTTAATTTAAGTCATTTAGTTACTGTAAGCCAAAATGCTAGCAACGCAAAACCGTTTAGTTAATTTTACATATTTTGTTTAATTTAGGTAACCTCAAAACAAATTTTATAGTTTTATTTTTAATCTAAGTTTTCTTAAATTTAAAAAAGTATAATTTGGTATTGTTATAAAGTCTGAATTCATCTAATTTACGGTTACCAATAAATTGTTAAGTTGGCAATATCGTACTACTTTGCGTACATGTGATAACTTTACTTTGAATTTAGAATGCAAGTAAATAACCATTATGTATATGAAAATTTTGAGAAATCAACTTTAAGAATTGTTCTTTGAATGTTATACTTCATTATAATACATTTTAAATTATAATGATCTCCAATATTTGTGTCTTGTGCTCAGTTTGCAATTTTGAGTTGTATTTTACAAGTAAATAAATCGTTTTCGTACGATCCAAATGAAAATTCAGGTATTGTGCTTGATTATTGTGAACAGAATGATAATAACGTCAGCAGTTATCTGCTGAAAATGATATGCAGCACAGCGGCCTTTCTGAAGGTTGGTTGAAGATAATATTATTTTTTTGTAGTTAATATCATACAGTTAAGTGAATTTCTTATAATTGAAACTTTCTTTGTTGTAGCTGTTCCAATTGGGAATGACAGTACTGAGGATTTCCGGCCACTTTGGAGTATGGAGATTACCTTATGTATTATACAATTTTCAACAGATAATTTAATCTGAAATTTTGTATCCCAAAAAACTATCAGTGTAACTCTGCACCAAGTTTCAAAATGCTTTTAATGAGAAAAATTAAAATCTTTCAGTACAATAATTATACAAGTCTCATTAAAAAGATGAGGATCTATCTCGTCTTGAAAAGGAAAATGGTAAGAAGTCTACTAATACCGTAGCAGTATTTGACTTACCATGCCCTTAGGGAGATGCCTCAACATTTTATTACTCGTCCAAATTAAACGTTTTTAGTTTTACAATTTTGCAACTCAAAACCAACTTAGTTAATTGATAATAAAATATGTATCTTGGTACAAAGGACTGGCGATCCGTGGTTCTGTTGAAATAATTACTGTGTAGAACAACTAGATCATGAAAAAGTCAATTTTGCTGGACAAAACAAAAATAAAAACATTATTACTATGAACCGAAAAACTATTTTTACTTTCAATTGGATTAAATCTATTACGCACAAATATTTAATCTCGGGGCATAGTCAAAATTAGGGAAACAGTGCACATTCTAATATTGAGAGGTAAATAAAAAAAGCTCACAAATCATGTCCAATCTATGTGCTTCATCATTATGTGGGCTTTATAAGGTCGGCAAAAATGAACTGGCAAACTATATACTGTGAATGAGATATTGCGATTTTTATGACTTAAAAAAGCAAGGTATTGACATTGAGAAAAAGAACACTGCCAAGGAAACCTTCAAGATTTTTGACGGTTAAATTTTTAAAATCGATCAAGATATACCAAAGAAGCTCTTGCTGTACAAGAACTCCTACGGTGCACAAGATTTTAAAGTAGTGTTATTAACTAATAATATTTAAAACTACTCGAAGGAAAACATTAGAATCTGCTGTGCTTACAAAAAGCCTATACCACTAAGAAAGGTACAACAGAGGCTAAAAAGACTGGATTGTTGCGGTTAATTGATAAAAATGTAATCCCAAAATATTACTTTTATTTTTATTGAACGAGCGAAGCGAGGTCACCGTTTTAACTCGACCGTTCGGCATTTCGTCTGTGTGTCTGTCTCACGATTTTGATGATTTTTGCATGAGTGTTCCTTATTCCTAGGCCGAGCCATGTATATATACGTTTTTTTCCATTTTTTATTTTTAACCCCTTAAATAAAATAAAAATGGCGGCCGGACCGTTTCTTTCAGTGTAAGCTTTTTTCCAAAGCCAGTTTGTGGCTAAACCGTAGATCGAATTTAAAAACTAATAACACTTTGCCAGTGGCAAATTAGATTTTCAACAAAATTGTATTCTTGATTTTTTCCGTACTCTAAAGGTAAGCTCACAATATTTCCGTAAACTTAATTTTTTTTTAAATCGTCCAAGTTTTTCTATTTCAACCATGTTTTTATACGTTTATTCTAAACCAATTCAAAAGTGTTTCATATCTTTTTTGTAGATAAAGGTTCAAAAAATTAATATATTCAAGGGAAAAAATTAATGAAGTAATTAATATCAACAAAGTTATTAGCTCAAGAGATAAGCATGTTCATTATCGAAAGGAAAAAGTTCAACTTTAGGCCTACATAAAAAGTAGTAAAAATGTTTTGTCATTTTTTTCATAAGTGTAAAAAGTTTTGTAATTTAGTTCTAAATAGAACTGTATAAAAATATTTATAAATTTCAAATTTCTTATTTTGAAAACATCAGTTTTTGTATTCCGACTACAAGACTGCTAACAAAACTAGGCCTGTTTTGAATAGTAATTTAGGAATATATCCTTTGCCCAAAAATGACATATTATTATAAGAAAGTGTAGAGGATAAATCAAAGTATTGAACTGTATACTTGTAAATTATTATTTTATAAAAGTATTTGACCTAGCTTTACTTGAATCACAAAATGAGACGAAACAAATGAAACCCCGCGGCGATAAAGGACATACAAAAATGACCGTTGGACAGCGTGGAAAGTGTTGGGTACTCATGGATTGAGATCACTATCACGACGCTTTAACATCGTTTGTTTTCATTATTTCTAATATTGGAATATGATATGGAACTGTAAATACATTTTTAAGTTTTAGTTATTTAAGTATGCAAATATTCAATTCTGTGTTTTCCCTCAAGAACGCGATAATTTTAGCTACCTTACGCACTATTAACCTAAATAACACACAGCCCCCTAAAAAAAATATTTAGCAGTTAAAGCTCAAGAAAAGTAAAAAAAACTAGAACTAGAAACAACGGAATTGCGGAATTGCAAAATAATGTTTCACTGGCTAAACCTTCTGCTTACTTTCTTACTGGCACACTATTTTTAACCTAAGTTCAAAACCAAATTTGCTATTTCAATGAGCGAGGTCTACTGTTCACAGAAGTACTAGTAATAACTTGTAGGGTTTTTGTACTGATTTTATGAAATAATAATTATTACGAGAATACAAAATTCTAAAGGATTGCGGAGACTGACTTTTTGGTTCAAATAATTTTGTCTGTCTCTATAAAATAAGAAATAATTTTGTTGTAAATTATTATCAATTTAATTAACTGCCTTTCATAGATATACAAGATTAAATATAGGCCTATATTTTTAAGTGTCACAAATCAAAGCCATTTAGTTAAAATTAAAGGTTTCTTTTTAGAAAAGTGTACGTCAAAACCCTTAGGGTATTTTAATAAAATTTTCTTTTTATATTTAGATTAAAAGAAAAAAACTATGAACAATTAATTCTAAAAATTGGACTTAAAACAACGTAAAAGATATTGCTGGTGAGATTTTATAGAGATAAGTGATATTCAGTTAAACTTTCGTTAAATCTTTGAATGGGATTTTCTCCAAACTAGTAACTAAGTTGTGCCGGTTTTCTTCCCAAGTAGCGAACTGTCGGAAGAGTGAATCTCGACTTTACCCTTAGAGGAGGTTATTGGGAGCATGCGCGTTTAATTGGAGATTAGAGCAAGCAGGGTTATTGTTATACCCACTAGTGGGCGTAGGCGTGTTGAACTTAAATTATGCTACACTAGTTATAATTGTTTCCATCTACAATCTATATATAAGCCAAATACCACTCACTCACTCACTGACTCATCACGAAATCTCAACGGATTGGAACAAAATCTAGTATGTAGCTTCCTCTAGGGCCATAGGTGCTCACTAAGAAACGGTTTCAAAAAATTCGAAATCTGAGGGGGGGATTTTTGGGGTCAAAGTTACTAAATCACGATTTCTCCAAAACTACCAAACCGATTGGAACGAAATTTGGTATGCAGCTTCTTCTAGGGCCATAGGTGCTAACTAAGAAAAGTTTTCAAAAAATTCGAAATTTTAGGGGATTTTGGGGTCAAAGTCCCTAAATCACGATTTCTCCAAAACTACCTAACGGATTGGAACGAAATTTAGTATTTAGCTTCATCTAGGGTCATAGGTGTTCGCTAAGAAAGGGTTTTAAAAAAATCGAAATTTTAGGGAATTTTGGGGTGGTCAAAGTTACTAAAAATCCTCATAAAAATATATAGTATAATATATTTGTTGATATATTTTTTTGGTTAATATACATTTAACTTTGATTTCTCCATCGATCCATGCAAATCCGGATCGGGGCATCTATCTATATATTTTGCTGCCATAATCTATTTATTGATCATCATATCTAATGAATGATTTGTCTAATCATGGTGAAATCTCACACAATATATACTATTTATGAGATAGATATTCCAATTAAACAAAATATTGTACTGTTATAAGTCTTACGAAATTTTGTTGGTGTATTTAAAATATTGGTAAATTGTATTTTGTATTTTGTTGCCTACAGACTGATCATGATTTCTTAAAATGTATATAGCCCTGAAACAAGAAACCTTGCACAAATAACTGCGCATTGCCCCTCCCGCCCCTCCCTCACTTTCACTTTCCTTCTCACTGACCACAAGGCACTGGTGCGTCATTTGGGCTTATCATTTTGATGTTCTCATTCCACTAAACCCTTCTACTCCTGATACTTCCGTTCCCTCTTATATCGCGGAGGATAATATTGGGGAAATTGGGCAGCTTTCAGACAATGATCTCCAAAACTCTCAGTCTCCATTGACAGAACCGTGTTTGTCATCTGATACTGTTGAGTCAGATCATTGCTCCATTGTTCAAACCACCAAGAAACGTGGGAAAATGGCGAAAACGTTTTCTTATACTAATCGTGTTAAAGCACATAGGGAGTCCGTCAAAAGATACAATAAAAAAATCCTGCCGTGCTTCGTGAGTACAGTCAACAAAATCCCCAGGTCAAAATGGCTGCCGTTCAAAAATACAGTTCTAAAAGATGTCACATGAAGGTGCTTCCATGGTCTGAAAAATCAATGTCAGGGTTTCACTACAACTGTAACACCGATTATCACAAAGTCAAAACAGTTGAACTAGGTCCTATGACGACATGTAAATGGTGTACAGCTATGAAGTGGTATAAATGACATGGTTTAGAACCTACGATACATATCCTTATGACACACAAAATTACCATCATTTGTCGCATTTATTTCAATAAAATAACTATGCAATAGCGAAGCATTGCCGGATCAGCTATTCCCTATATATATTAATATATAATAATATAATATTAATAATATTGGTTAATGGAAATTCCATTGTTTATGGTATAAAACCTAAAATACAATTAAATTATATGGGTTTTAGTTATAAATCCACCATACATCAATCCATATGTTGTACCACTGTCTATACCTGTAAGATCTGTTTCTTATTGTAATACTACCTGATTACAAAATTGTAGAGTTCATTTAAACTATTAAACAGTTTTAATTCCTCCTAAAAATACTGAATAAAACTATATGTTTGTTCCATAGTTATGATCTTTGAAGAAATTAAGTATGCTATTACCATTCTCATAAATAATCTACTTTACTTCAAAATGCATAAATATAGCTTAATAAGTGAGATAACTTAATAACTCTGTATTATTACTTATAATTACTCAAATATAAGTAGTTACTACTAATAATTCAAGCCATATTTTGATATACAAACTAATGCTTCTTGATTTACTCCTAGCACTGATAAAGGAGGGGAGTATGTTGCACGTAATCTTATGTAACGGCATAAAGCTCTTTAGAAAATAAATCTCTCTTTTCTATGTTGCAGGTTTAGCGTAGGCTTAGTGCAAGGTGCTTGCTTTACTATTGAACAATGGGTATTTTATTTCTTAGAATAGTAACTTAAATTTCAAATTTATTACGGTTTATAAAACTATTTATTGATGAAATAATGTTGATTCTGGACGAAATGGTGTCTTGTTGTTGATGAAGCCAGTACTTATATTAATAATCACTGTCGATTTATAAATGTTCATCTATTAATTGGTATTGTTTATTATGTATGCTATATAATATAAACTATACTTAGAATAATAAAAACAGTGTGCAAGGATTGTCTAAAATGTTAAGTGTAGTAAAATTAAATAAAATATGTATTGTGATAAGACAAGTAACTAATTATGTAATGTGTAGGACGGTGTAATACAACTTTAGTTTAACTGCTAAAGAATCTTCACAAGTTCTGTTGCTAGCTTAACACAGACTAGATAAGTATCAAGGATGACTAAGCCGAATCAACATTTAATGTTTAAATAAAGAAATACTTTTAAACTGGTAGAACACAAATACTGAATTTGTGTATATATATAAAACACCCATAATATTTAAATTGTAATATTGATTAGATTGACCCATAGATGAGAGGTTGTTTCATTGTTCTTATATTTTGAAAGTCAATTGAACAAGGAATTTCAGAAAATGATTTTATTAACTAATTCACATTATAGGAATTTTCTGTGTTTCCTGAAATACTTTATTTAATGAAATTATAATCCTTATATAATGGAATAAGCCATTCTAATCAATAATAATCATATTTATATTAAATTCTGTTTTAATTAAAGAACATATATGTAGGAACAGAATGGTGAATCAATTAGTATACATTACTAACGTCTAAGCAACACCAACAAAATTATTTCAATTCCTACTCAATATTGCTTAATTAATAATACAATCAGGATATAAAATTCTGAGAATATGTCAGAGCATTTACCATATTGCATATTGATTTAAAACGAAGAAGTGATATAATGGTATGTTTTCAGCCTATGAAACCTAATTAATTCAATTTTTATTCGAGTTAATTTACAAATAAAAACACATTTATGAAACTTTATACCCGTGTACATAAAGTGTTTGATATTATGTTCATTGTACCGTATATAAAGTCACAGTAACTTTAAGTACAATATTGCCTAACAGAAGAAAATAAAAACATGCATGTAATTGTATTTATTCCAGATAACCTAATCTGTTAAATATCTATGTAATCTTTGGTAGAATTTTGAATATATACAATAAAAGTAAACTGCATTTTTATAAATATCCTATGGTATGTTATATATTAATCTCAAAACAACCCTCCGTTTGCAGACCATTTTCCTAATTTTTGTATAGTATTTTAATACTAAGAGTGAAAATGCATGTTCATTTGTTTCATATTGCCTACTCGATTTCTCGTTACTTAATGAGGTAAAGAGATAAGATGCGAAATGTAAAGGTAAGTCTTAAATTATAGGTTTTCTTTATGTAATGATTCATTTTTCAAACTGAGTTTGCGATATAAAGGAAGTAAAATATATCTCTGTCAATTCTCGAGTAGTTACTCTGTGCAAGTCTATTTATTCCGACTGCAAAGTCCAAGTCCTCACATTTTCGTAATTGGCAATAATCTTTTCTTTAGTTTGATAATCTATACCTTTTAATATTTTCATACTTGAAACAAATAACTTATTATTTCTTTCAAGAACAAATCAGATAATTAGTTTTATCGTTGCTTCTAACTATACGGAATTCTTTCACGTCTCTTATTTGTCAATTTATAAAAATAATTTTCGTTCTTCATTTCGCAAGAATTGTAAATATATTTTTATTTTTTGCGTGTTTCTACTTGTTTAATAATATTGCTACGAAATCTAAATGCTTTCTAATGGAACAAGGTAAGCAGCTTAAAAGTCTATGTTAGCCACAACAACAACTGTCTGTGCTACAAGACAATATATTTACTTATACCTTGTAAACAACTCTTTTCAAATTACTGATTACGACTCGAATTTACTCTCTTGCAGTTTCAAGTTAAGAAGTTAAA